>CM039639.1:141254-166254 GCA_022405125.1 Anthidium xuezhongi | reverse complement strand
CACAGACCACAAACAAGAAGAGAGAATTCGGCACGCGACGAGACCACCGACCAGAGAGCAACGTCGACGAATAACAGACACGAGCAAACAACTAACCTAAGACGCATGTTGTTATCCTCGGAGAGATGGGTCCATTTTACGTCCGGTGTCTTTACGCCGCACAACTCGATCGGCGTCGACGATGCGGAATACCACATACGTAACACCGCGGCTGGACATCCACGAACTGAACGAAAACGATCGATCTTAATCTCTCGTTTCATTCGTTATCGCAATATCGCAATATCGCAATATCGCAATATCGCAAAGCGTGTCTGTATTCTCGTGTATCGTTACAAGGTTTTCCAACATTTTACAACAAATTGAAAATTTTGTCAAGGAGAATTTTCAGTTCTCGCACACGATACACACTTTATTTGTCAGACACCCTGTGCGAATTAAAAGGTTACGCTGAAAGATAGACAGATGACATTACTATATACCTGACTGATCACCCTCCACCGAAAATAATTCAAAGTTTAACAGTATCTGATGGTTCGGTCGAACTTTTATAAACCAATTACAAGTTTTACTGGCAAAGTTTCTCGCAGGCCCGTCGTACTTGTTTGGAAAATTTGGACTGGTGATGATTCCGTAATTTACGCTACTTATATTCGATCCACAATCTGAAATGCAACAAACGGTATTTCAAACAAAACGAAACAAAACAAAACAAAACAAAACAAAACAAAACAAAACAAAACAAAACAAAACGTGTGTATACTTTCGAAGATGATCGTGAAATACCTCCGAAAATTGGTTTAGCCACTTCGAACGTGTAACGTGCTTTGAAACCGCTGTAAACCAGCTCCGAGTCCGAATGAAGGATCACCTTTAAACCAAGCGCGCCGAGATTCGATTCCACCGGCCCCGGAGCCGTGCTACCGCAATATCTACCGATCAGTTTCTCCGTATCGTCTCGATACATATTGTAGATCTCCAACCAATCGTCTTGACAAATGTTCAACCTATAGATGGGGAAGATAGCAGATAGTTATTATCGTTGTCAGCGTTAATTTTATTTATTCGCCGAGTCAACTTACCCGTAATGACCGACAGTTATATTGGTGTTTTTCGTTCTGACCTTGAAGTAATCGAATATCAAGGTAACTTGTTCGTTCGGTGTCGCTAAAAAAAGGTAGGTACAATTGGTGTCGCTGGGATAATTACTAGGATGTCGGGGAGAATTAAAGTCTCCCTTTTTGCGCGAGGAACTTCGGTAGGTGAACGTACAGCTACCATCCGGAGCCGCTGTACCCGGTATTTTATATTCCGTTTCGAAATTGTACCTGCAAACATCTGTACAGTTAGCAAACGGAAAAAACCGAGAAAAATCACAATTACTCACGATTACTCTCTTACCGCGCTTTAAAACCTTGCCCTTGCGATTCTCCGCTACTAAACACCATTACGAGTCTCGGACCATCGCTAACTACATGGCTCGGATTGCTCTTCAAACCGCATAATTCGTAATCGAATTTATCGTAAGAATCTGTCGCTTCTTGTCCTTTCAAGTACAATTTTAAATAGCCGTCGGTACACGACGAACTAGACGAGGGCAAAAAAAGAACAATGTAAATAATAGTAATAATTAACAGAATACTCGTGTACGTTTGAAAAAGTATACTTTTACTTACTCCCCTATCGTCTTGTTCTTTGGTATATTGAACATTGTGAATTCTAATCGAACGCGCTCGAGATGTTGCGAGTCTTGCATTCCGTAAACGAAATACCGACACACCACCTTCGGTATGTACGGGTATGGAAAGTTTGGGCTAACCACAAATCCGGAGGACTCCTTTTTGCTTAAAATCTTCTGATCGCATTCCGAACCTCGTATATGCTCACCCTTGTAAGCGGTTATGAAGTCTGAGTAGACAGAGACGAGCGTGTACACGCAACACGTACACGTATATGTATAGATGGGTACGTACATGCATACGCACACACATACGTATGTACTAGTGGTATATATACATATATATATGAAACGAGTTGCGACCAGGGGCATCTTCTAGTCTTGCTACGGAAAGCCATCCATGCTCGAAGCTGTACTTTACCGTACCTTTTGCGTACATAAAACCCTCTACGTTGGGGCTGGTTGCATACGTACGTACGTGGGTACGTATGTATGTATGTATGTATGTATGTATGTATGCGTGTACAGAGCGCGAATATAGTATATGTATACACGCGTATACATGTATGTATAATATATGGATGAGAAATTTTATACAGGTATGCAAAGTGCGCGTGGTAAAAGAAGCAAAAAAACGGATAGATAGATAGATAAATAGATAGATAGATAGATAGATAGATAGATAGATAGATAGATAGATAGATAGAGAAAGAGAATTCGTGGAACTTATATTTTCAACGTTTCAAACTTACCTAACTTGACGAAACTTTCGGAGAATTCAAAAATACCCTTGAATCCTCGATTTTGCGTGTTTGCTGTACGCTCGAGGGTAACAAACAGTACGTACAAACTAGATTCCGACGAATATAGTACCAAGTTTCGTTGTTGACCACAATACGTTCCGATAACAGCGGACGTATTATCCACTCCGTCGTACACTTTAACGTAGTCCAACGGACAACTGTAAAAACAAGGCTACGATAAGAAAAAATGTTTCGGAGCAACACAGACTAACACTTTTGTTCTTTTCTTTTCTTTTCTTTTCTTTTCTTTTCTTTTCTTTTCTTTTCTTTTCTTTTCTTTTCTTTTCTTTTCTTTTCTTTTCTTTTCTTTTTCGCCCTAACCCTAGCCACTGTTTCGGATATTACTTGTGCGTATACGTACTGTGGACCTCCGAAGAACAGATCAAAGTCTCGAAATTCCAAGCGTACTCGCTGACTAGCTTTCCCGATAAACTTATAACTACACATCAAACCCTTTGGATAGGTACCCGGATACGTGGGTGACAATATCGTTCCGCTACGCTTGTGTTCCGAATCAACCGTGAAGGAACACGGTGTGCTAGGAGCCGGCGTTCCAACCTCGTATTCCGCTGCAAATAACATCTTCCGTTATCATCATTCCACCAGTTCTTCAATCGAACGATCTATCCAACAATTTCTTGTCAGTATTTTTTTATTTCTACTCTGTGCTTCGAATACGCACCATTGTAGAAACTTCGATTCTATTATCGTCGAACGATAATATTGTATTAATAATCACGAGAGAAAAAAAGAACGAAAAATGAAAACGAACAAGAAAACAGGAAGAAGCAGAAGAAGACGAAGAAGATGATGAAGAAGAGTAAACGTACATGCATTGATAAACGCGTAAGTACCGCTAAAGAGGCTGGGCAACGTGATATTTTTATCTGTGTAGAAACTAAAGGCGATTCCCTGGTAGAGGGAAACCCGCCTGCGAGGCGGAATCGGACCGCAAAAACGTCCGCCAAAAGGCGTGTCCACCAACTTTGTTGTGTTCTCCGATCTTATTTCCGTATACAAGTCCATGTATTCGTGAACGCAACTGAAAATGAAGAATCGTTCGATTAATCGCGAATCCACGATACCTATTTACATAAGGTAGCTGTATACGCAAACAATTATACTTACGCGGGTATTTCTCCAAAAGCTGCGCCACTGTCGAAAGCAACACGAACAAAGGTTAAGCGTACGTGATCGATTCAAATTCTATATTCAGTTGATCGAATTAAGAAGACAACTTACTCCGGTGGTGTTCCTCGAAGGCCAAACGATGTGAAAATTAATTCCACTCGTTGTCTGGGTCCAGCGAAAAACGTGTACACGCATTGTCGAGATTCTTTCTCTGGATTAATTAACGTTGGAGCATGAAAAGTACCATTCGGTGGACCATCCGGTGTACTTATAAACTTCTGATCGCATTCTGTGAAATTATACACTTATAAACATTTTCATTTTTCTATCCAATCGAATAACCATTTCGTAACTTTGTTCTCTTTTCGAGCTGTTTTTTAAAAACACCTGTGACTTTGAACTTGGAACGTTTAACAGTAGTCGCGTTAGGTTAGTAATTCGACGCGAGCGCCAAGCAACGGCGCATTTCGATTTTCGCTAAACGAGATTGCCCTAATAAGAATAAGAATAAGAATAAGAATAAAAATAAGAATAATAATAATAATCGAATCAGTTCTTGTATTTACCATTCACAATAACCATCTAGTTAAATATTTTTATATCATCTCGCCTTCAGTTTTTTATACATCAATGATCAACGATTCCAAAATTTGTTTTAATAAAAAAACCGAAAAAACGAAAATGTATTTTCACTGACCTGTACTGTTACGTGGACAAAGTAACAAGAACAAGACAAAAGCGGGAAAAATGAAATTATCCCAAGAAGCATGCCAGAATACCGAAGCCATACTGTATCCTAGAAATACACAGAACATTGCATTTATTTGGTTTAGTCAGCTTAATCCTCTCGTTCGATTGAAGAAATGTACGATGCGTTATAGATAATAGGCAACAGTGATTTTACCATATCGTCAATCTCTATTCCACGCGCAGGAAGAATAATACGAAAAGTTGCTTCTGAACGTCATCTGTAATCATATGCGTTTCAGCCGTTAGAGATCGCTTGAATCGCATCACGCTACACTACACGGGATTCTTCTAATTTATCTCCTTAATTTTCTATATTCGATCGATAAACCTAACCTATCGAAAGTACAGCGAATCGTTGTTCCCTTTACCAATAAACCCAAAGGCACTTAATGCATACGTGCGTATCGCATATCGATGATATGATTCGGTTAGCAGTCACTTGGCGACATCTGATGTAAATAAAAAATTCAAAAATCACAAGCTACACTGTGCCGAGCAACGATATATTATCGACCGGAAAACGCGATGCGGAAGAATTCACAAGATTTTTCGCTATTATTGTCAATTGTAAGAAGCGTAGCGAGCACGTGTCGCGTTAATTTGCCACGCCCTCGTAAGCGCGCACATCTTTCTCCTTCGAACGCGCCCTTTACGAGTTTCCACTTGCCTACCGAACGTGTTACCGTTTATTTATGTACGAAGGAATTATTCACGAGCTAAGGAAATAGAGCATGGTGACGAGGGAGTAGAAACCGCGCCCTTTACCAGTTCAGACCAGGGCAACGAAAGATAGGTCGATACAATCGTGACAAGCATACGTCGGTCACGATTAATCTTAAATAATAATATTGGATTTTTCTTTCGGAGAAACGACACGACTAGTAACTGCAGCTGCTGTACAAAATTCATTCAAATCTCGAACTGAGAGGTTGAAAAAACAGAATGAAAAAAAATAGTTATAAATAAAACGCGATCCCTTCCAATCCGCAATATTTGTAACGTAATAAACAAACTGCCTGAACTGCATTCCCTTTCCTTTGTAAATGTAAATTATAGAAATATGTAATATAAGCTACATACCTTGCCGCAGGCCGAGTCCAGCTCCTGGATCCTTATTTAATGTTTCTAAATGTTCGAATGGCAAAGAAAGAGATAGGATAGTTCGTCGGTCGTCCAACTCAACCAACTTGTTCTCTGCCTGGCACGAGTATCCTTTTTTCTCGAATAGTCCAAGTGTTCAAATAAAATACACAGCTACATCACGGCTCTCCAAACTTTTTTTTTGCAAAGTTGCAATGAAAAAAAAAAACGATTTGAACGATCAAGGCGAATCGTAGTAAGATCAATGTTCGCACGTAAGCGGCCAAACACAGTCGTGAAACACAAAATTCAGTAGTATCGTAGTAATCCTCTCGGTTGCAATATTATACATATACAACTGACTGGTGTCGCGCGTAATGCAAACCTTTCGTTAATCGACCCGTTGAAATCTCATTTCGACGGGATGCTAGTGATTCTGACATTGGCAATCGCGACACTAGCGCGCCGTCGATCCGAGACCATCCTTCCACACACGCGAAATACAACAACTAAAGTCTCGGTCTGTCAGGCGCGAGTAAATCTCGACGCACGTAATCCAGCGTGCACGTTGTTATACGCACCAGATTTCGTATCAGAGAAACGAAAACGCACGGAATAAGCGGAAGAAAACACACTGTTATCAAACTGTTTCGCGAACTACAGAATTCCCCGACAATCGAAAAACCATCTTCTATTTCAAACTCTACGGCGATACTGGTTTACCCTGGTTTACCCCAATACGCCCTACCCACAGGGGCGAGACGGAGAGAGGTCGCTCGGATCAGCGAAACCAAGAGTGGGGAGAAACGACCGAGAACGAGGGATTCTGACATCGACCGAAGAAGCCTCCAGACGATGTTACCCCAACGATCAAACAGGATCGTTCCAACTCTCGAGCTTTCTCAACCTTCTTAACATTCACATTCCGTTCTTATTTTCTTCTTATTATCGAAATACTGTATTCGTTTTCGTATTCGTTTCGCCGGATTCCCTTACTCTGTAACCTACGATCGATAAAGATTATGAATAAAGAAAAAAATTGTCCGCTTCTCGGTATAGCCTGCTCCGCCTCCGTTCCCGTTCCTGTTCCAGTTCCCTCGCGAAATATGCGAAAAAAAGTAAATGAAAATCGAAAAAATCCTTTATTCGTTACACAGAAAGTAGAAAAATGTACTTTTCGACGTTATACATCGAAAAGGGCTGGAAACGATATTACTCCCTCGCAACATTATTGTTTCTCACGGTATAATAGCGAGAGGAGAGATAGAGCGAGAAGCGGAAAATAATGAAAAAGGGAAAAATCAATAGCCGTAACGAGTCACATGGTGTTTGGAATATGTCGTGTAAAATAAAAATAAACGTAGCACCGTTTAAGAAAGGTAATTCACATACAACTGTTTATTGAGACATGTAGAATACATCTGGTCATACACAAAAATCTTTGACACTTTAAATCAAGCTCCTAGCCCGAAAAAAGGAACCATTTCAACATCGTTTTAAATTCATCGATAATTATTATGTTCAACTACGTCACACTAAAATTATGGGCAACTTTTAAAATTGCGGGAATTAAAAAAAGCAAAGCAATTGGAAGATGAATAATTAAAAAAAAAAAGAAGAGAAGTAATCTGAAAACGCAATTACTAACGATAGAAGAATTTGGTCGTAAGAAATTTGTAAATGTTGTTTTTTTTTCTTTTTATAGCCATGGAGCTGACATGTGGCATGTGGC
This sequence comes from Anthidium xuezhongi, assembly GCA_022405125.1. NCBI lineage: Eukaryota > Metazoa > Arthropoda > Insecta > Hymenoptera > Megachilidae > Anthidium > Anthidium xuezhongi. Next base: position 159,080 of record CM039639.1, on the reverse strand, counting down.
GCGAGAAACATAAACCGTTTATATTCGTGTGAATAGTGTTACGTACTTTGTTTTTTTCCTTTTTTTCTTTTTTTAAACATTTTTTTCTTTCATTTTCTTTTCGTACACAATTGTTCGTAATTTTTTTGTCCTTTTGTTTAGTTTTTTATTTTTTTAAGTTTGCTTGTTATCGTTTGTCGTTTTGTTTTCCTCATTAGTGCTATATAACATCACGTCACAAAATGCATATTCGCAGGAATATAATATATAATATATTTATATATAATTAAAAAACACATCTTTGGGCCGTTATTAACATAAATTGAGCGACCCAAAAATCACACAACATCCGGCTGACACGGGCCAACCAAAAAAGAGTCAATTTCCCAAGGATGTGTGCCGCGAATTAGGTCAATGACCGACCGGGTTAAAAGGGCGCGCGTGGCTACAGCATCGTCAGCCACAGTGGTGCATTTTTATCCTAAATGCGACCGATAACCCCCCAGGCACCCCAGCTGCCACACACCGGTCAAAGTATTATATAAAATAGCGCAAAGAGGGTAAATGATATAATGTTGGGGCACCTTAAGGCTGGGGTAGGGCCAATATCGTAACGCTAGTACCTAGATCAGTCTAAAGTCTCGTCACCGTGAACTGCTTCCGCTTTTGCCAGGTTATATGCTTCCTTGCCCCCGCAAGCTGATTTATGTTTCCTTTTTTTTTCTTTATTTTCTTTTGTTACCTTTCTTTTACTATCTTTCGTTCTCTCTCTCTCTCTCTCTCTCTCTCTCTCACTCTCTCACTCTCTCTCTCTTTCTTTCTTTCTTTCTACCTTTCTTTCCTTCGTTCGTTCGTTTGTTCGCCCGTCCTTTCTTTCTCGCTTGCAATTCTGTTTCCTACCTGCCTGTATCTGCCTGCCTGCCTGCCTGTCTGTCTGTCTGTCTGTCTGTTTGTCTGTTTGTTTGTTTGTTTGTTTGTTTGTTTGTTTGTCTGTCTGCCTGCCTGCCTGCCTTGTACATATGTGTATATTATAAATCTTCCTTTACTACAAATTTCGAAGGAAAACCAGAATTTATATTGAAACGTTATTGTGTTACAAAAAAACCCACTCAGTATAATTAGCAATATTATCCTTATCGTATCGTTAATATTAATATTATTATATCCTCAATAGTATGACTTTATAAATAGAATGTGTGTAGGTAAGTAGAATAGGTAGGTATAAAACATGGTAAGTGAATAATGATGAGTTATAGAAGAGAGGAAGGAGGGGAGAAGGGGGTGAAACGCTAAAGGAATAAACGGTTAATATTCAACCGGTATAGGTAAAATATCGGTTTCTGTTCGTTTTTTTTTGTCGCTTTTTTTGTTTTGTTTCTCAACTGCTGGCTTGCTTTTTCTATCTTTTCTCTGTTCTCTCATTCGCTTCAAAATCCTTTTTCTTCCCTTCCATCCAACCATCCTTGCCATCATCCTCCCTCGTTCACGCCCGCACTCTCCCTCTCTCTTTCTCTCTTCCATTCACTCCTGATTGCTTCTTTCCTTTAGACAATGACCGCATGACTGGGGACAGGAAGTAAAAGTAAGGGGCCTTCGATCTTTGTGTTACAGTTATTATATATCATCGCTATTAAAATAGTACCGATGGCGAAGAAATATGAAGTTTAAGTAAAAGCGAATAATAATAATAATAATATGTAACAAAATGCTCATCGATGCGAAAAGTTTGTCAAGTAATCGATCTGACCATCAAAGCTATAAGCGTTCGTGAAAATCGATCCTTTCGAAACTTTTAGTGGACAGAATTCGTGTTTTTTTTCTTTCGATCTTTCGTCGTATTGAAATTTCTATCGTTCTCGTACAAAACTGCAATTTTTTATGTTTTTTTTGTTTTTGTTTTTTTTTTTTTTTTTTTTTTCTTGTGATATCTGTACGCGCGTATCCGTGTGTACAGGGCATTGATTGAAACGGGACCAATGAATCTGTTAATTGATTTTTTCGATGCTACGCGATAGAACAATACGGTGATATGCAGTAGCTTCGTTACAAACGAATTTTAATGTTTCTCGTAAAACGTTTAACTTTCTCTACCTTTCGATCGTAATAAGTTTCGAGGGGGGTGGGGGGGGGAGAGTTGCGTGTAGTAAAACGGTATCAAGCTTTTGCTTATATTTCCTTGTCGAATATTCTTCCAGAACAGGGGGGTGTCTGGGCTCCAGGGACAGGGACCAACTATAAGCCCGCACTTACAACTCTTACTAATTAACTAACAGGCTAACAATAACAACGAGTCAACACTCAAAATGTGTGCTGTATGCGTTCATGCATTTGTAAACGTTGCGGTTTACTCAACACATTCTAAAGCAATCCGTGACTATCATTATCAAATTCAGTAGTCAGTCGTACCTAAAAAAGATTTGCGCGAGCGTGCATGACCGCTGCCTAAATCACGCGATGAAACGTAACATATAAATTTTGAAAGTAAAATTTTAAGATAAAAAAAATAAAGATAAAAATAAAAGAAGAAACGAAACATATAAGCTATGCTTTTTTTTCTATTCGTCTCGTACGTTTTCTCGTTCGTATTCAACGGTTCTTCGTTTCGTTCCTAAATTTTCAAAAGAAAACGAAAAAAAAAAAAGAAAAAGAAAAAACAACGCAATGAAGCAAGAAACAACAAACATTACCTAAATTTTGATAAATTTCCGTTCCCGCAACACTATCACCGAAAAATACAAATATTACACATACGCACGGTTCTTATTAACCAATTTTGTCTCGATCAAAGTTTTGTCCTTTAGTCTGACGCTTCGTTTCGCGATCGTAACCGACCAAATGCAAGAAATGTCCGCAGAACCGTTGATTCCTAAACTTTTCAGTTCCTACTTCCATAAAACCTGTCTGACCCTTAATAATAATAATAGTTTCACTGACTGTACACATTATAGACCAACAATAGAAGGTCTAGCGGCGCTTGGCGCGCTCCACGCATACACAACACAACACAACACAACACAACACAACACAACACATCATACATTCACACACGGCCGCATGCATGCACCAAACAACTTGTAACACACCTACACGCATTCGTACTACACATACACACGCGCGCACGCAAGCACACAAGCATGCATGCGCGTTTTCTCGTCCTCTATGTTCCAAAAAATATTCGAATGTATCGCTACGTCGATACTCGCAATATCTCATTCACGCCTAATAATTCTACCATAAAATTCTACTGCCATTCTGTCGCGTTCATTCACCACCCGTCAATTTCTTTCGTTCACTTTCAGCCTGATTTCTACTTATCACGACGCCTTCCTTTCTTTTTTTCTTTCTTTTTGCTTCGACCGCTATCATTCGCATATGTACGTTCTTTCATACGTTACACGTAACATTGAACCGCAGTATAATAAAATCGCAGGCTTCACTGATTTCTCTTAATTAGTACAAGCCATCACAATCGTAACGTCAACATCGCTGATCCTCGTATATCACTTGGCAGTAAACAATGTGACAATGTAGTAGTACTTAAAAATTAATATACATATATGTATACATATGTATGCTTACGCGTAAGTGCATACGCATTCGTTCGTCTTCCTAATCACGTACCTGCATTTGTGCCAACATGCATACGTACCCAGATACGCCCGCAGACACACCTACATACATACATACATACATACATACGGCCATACACGAGTGTATGTGCGCTTATCTACGCGTGTATGCAATACATACATTACATGTAATATGCATACATATAACATGTATATTACACTCACATATACGCACAGAGAACACATATCCATACATGCACATTCGCGCATATATATGCATACATACACATATATGTATAATAACATTAATAATAATAATTATTATTATAATAATCATAATAATAATAGTAATAATAATAATAATAATAATAATAATAATAATATTAATAATAATAATAATAATAATAATAGCAATAATAATAATAATAGCAATAATAATAATAATAATAATAATAATAATAGCAATAATAATAATAATAATAATAATAATAATAATAATAATAATAATAATAATAATAATAATAATAATAAAATAATAATAGTAGTACGGGGTGGGTTGTTGGGTGGTCACTCCGATGTAAGAATTAGTCCCAGTGGCACTTCACTGTATACATAATCACAACAATAGCAGGCGATGGTGGTGACGCCGAGCGCACGACGCTTTACGTATATTTCCTTTTCTCTTTTTCTTTCTTTTTTTCCCGTATCTTGTCCATCCGATGGTACGAACACATGTACAATTACCAGATCGATATAATAAATAGCATATTTTATATATATATATGTGTATATATATATATATAAGTGGATTATATCCTCCTTCGATTCAAATCTTTATCTACTGTAATCCTTTTTACCACCTTTTACAGCTTATTACGCGCTCTTTGCTCTTCTTTTACAATTATATTACCTTTATATATATATATATATATTTTTTTTTTTTTTAATTTAGTTCAGTTGGTTCTCCGTTGCTCTTTTTTTTTTATTTACTTCTTTCCTCATAGTTTATCCGACGTTTGTTTAATTTGTTCGTGCGTGCGTGCGTGGTTACGTACGTGCGTGCGTGTTCACTCACAAACTTGCAGAAGTTAGCTCCACGACTGGTAAGAGTCTTGATACCATTCGTGGTCGTCGCTGGAAATACCGCCGAGGGTGGCGTTTCTGCCACCGAATCCCATGTCGCCGCCGCTGCCGCCGCCGCCACCTCCGCTTCCGCCGCCTCCGCCGCCGCCCCCGCCGCCACCGCCCCCGCCACCACCACCACTGCCACCGTTCACACTCGCCAATCCGTACGCATTGCCCAGTGGTTGCTGAGCGAGGGGTTGGTTTCCCCAGTTGCTCTGGAAGCGACGCTTAGATTCCCCCTGGTTCTGGTGACCCCCGTCAAATTTTCGTTTACCTGCTGTACAAAGAAACAAAGAAACCTCAGTGTCACGTTAACCAGCCGACAGAGATCGACCTTCTCTCTAGCGACACCAAGCAGACCGAAACCGGAATATCTCTTTTCTCTCGCACGGCCACCACACCGTTCGTGTACTCGCGACAGAGAATATAACCGAGCGAATCTCGTTACCTACGCTACTCTCCAAACTGTCTGGGAAGCTGCAAGTCAAAAGGAACTGCGGAAAGAGTGTTTTCTTGTTTCGACGATCTCGAAAGTCTGAACGAACATTGTACAAAGGATATTAACGAGCATGGACACGATATCGAGGATCTGGAATACGCAAAGGAACAATGTTACGAGAAACAAGAATTGTCGTCCAAGTACATACGACACGATAAGGTACAGTCGACAAGATAAATAAGAGATCACAAACCGATTACCGAATACCTCTATCGACGATGTACAGGGTACACGATCGAACGATATAATTTCAGTTGAGAAACACCGCCGACGATTCGAGTAGAAAAATGTAAGCTGTAATACTTTATCTACGATATAATATTCGTTTTTAGAGGCACACTAAGCGCATAACGAAAGACAAGTTTGAGTAGTATCGATGTACTTAGAAACATGTAACAAAAAAATTTAATTAAAAATAGAAAAAAGAAAAAAGAACAAAGAAAAATAAAGAAAAGAATAAATGAAATTAGAAGGATATCTGTATCATGATGACGTTAAACGAGTAACGCGAAATTAAGATGAGAGAGAAAAAAAGGAGAGGAGGGACAGGTGGTAAGTAAAAAGAGGAAAGCGAGGTAAACGAGAAACGCATAAAAGCGTGATAAGAAAAAAAGCGTAACGGTGGCGATAATAAAATAGTATATAAAAAAGATGATTGATTTATTGTGGAGATACAGACCATCCTCACCTGGTAAACTTCCCTTGGCGCGGACCCCCCCACGAGCGGACAGCCGCTGGACCCCACGGGCCCCTGAAGTTGCGGGGTTGCGTCCCCCCCTGACTGGCCCACGGACTTGCGGCCCACCGACTCGGCCACGCGGGACTACTCCACGACCACGTCCAGCCTGACCAAATAACACACACCCAATCGTTACCCTATGTGATATTTATTCTCCTCCTACGCCGTTTCGGCGCGTAAAACATTTTTTTTAACGTTTCTCTCTCTTTCAATTAAATCATGCTCTTTAATCGTATTCCTCTTATACTTAGAAACCTTCTCTTATACGTTTTCTATATATCGCGATATATCGCTGTCTTTTATCTAAGCATTGCCTATCGGTTACACCAATCCTAATTAGAACGTTAATATCATTAACGGCAAATGTTCCGTTCCTATATACACGGAACCAAACCTTTGTAACCTTTGTAACTGAATCTTACAATTAATATCAAACATGAATTTTGATGTGTTTTTGTGTTTTTGTGTGCGTGTATTTGTGTGTTTTTGTATATACGTATGGATGTACGTATTTTTTACCCATTACAGATAAATAAATTGATTAATATATTATAAATGCAGTATGTACTCGCAGTCGCGTATATTACATCACGTATGTGTATGAATGTACCATGTGATTCACGTACGTGTTATATCCCACCGAGCACAGATGGTTTTCTGTAAAAGAGGCTTCGTTCGTTGGATATTCGTTCGAGTCGCGTTCTCTCTAGATATTAACCGAAATATTATTTTGCAATATCCAGGAGATAAGATAATCTGGTAGATGAACTTCTTATTAGTTCGCTGTTGAACGTAACGCGAGCTACAATACGAGCTACAACACGAAGCACCATTTTTCTCCAATATACTTTCTTTAACCATCGGTGCCCGCCGGTATACGTGAAACGCGAATATACGTATGCACGTATGCACGTATGCACGTATGCACGTATGCACGTATGCACGTATGCACGTATGCACGTATATACATATGTAATACCTATGCACCTATGTACGTACGTATTTGTGTATGTATATGTGTACGTATACATGTATCGTGTATGTACATATATACACGTATATATACATTCGTTTTGGATAAGTATGTATATTGTATGCGTATATAAATACGGGATAAAAGAAAGGAAATGCGGAGGAAGGAAGAGCGTTGCACGAGGGAAAGATAAACGGGACGGTAAATGGGAAAGAAGGTGTTTCGTGTGTGTGCGTGCGTGCGTGCGTGCGTGTACACGTGTCGATTTGTATATACATACGTATGGAACAAAGAACGGTGCAACAGAAGGGATCACCTAAAACCAAATCTTACTAACCACACTGTGTGTGTGTGTGTGTGTGTGTGTGTGTGTGTGTGTGTGTGTGTGTGTGTGTGTGTGTGTGTGTGTTTACAGACAGCAGAAGTATTAGCAGAATTATCCAATGTAGTTAAAGCGGAAAGCGAATTGTATTGGGATGGCGGAGGAATGTTTAAGCGACACAACCTACTGCACTGTCAGCTAGAACAAAATTCAACAAGTCAAAATTTAAAATGTAAGCAGCGCAACATTACAGCAGGATACATTAAAAGCGTAAGCGGTATTTTACACACCTAAGCAAGCAACAGTCGTCAAATTTGAGCAAATATATATATATACACCACAACTGGCAGGAATTAGCAGATCATTGCTTCTTCCTTTAAACTGCTTCTTCATTACCATATCGTATAACTGTATAATTTCGTATGTAAATGCTATACTCAAATATAAAATGTACATAATTTTCATAATATTTCGTTTTCCTTTTTCGACAACCATCCGTCCAGTCGACTCTGATGTATTCTTCTACGACTTTGCGTATAAACTGTACTTAATTTGTCCACCTATTACCATAATCCAAACAAACGAATTTCTGACAATTAAAAAATCTAACTCTCTCCCTACCTTCCTACCTACCTACCTAAGTTATTAAGTGTATTCGAATGCATAAATTGCACTACACGTTAACCGAATCGATCGAATGTATCGTCTAACAATTTTAGTCGAGAGAATCCAATGTAAAGACGACTCACGCTTAACGTAAGAAACAGTGACGAAAAATGATACAAGCTATTCTCAATCAAACTGAACAAAATTAGAGAGTATATAACGAACGAATGCGTAACTACGAGACCAAAGCGATTTTATTTGAACAAAAACGACAACAGAACTTTATCAACGATTTTCAGAATTACGTGTCACGAAATTCTGAGGGACAAAAAAAGACGATATATACGATGGTTTGTTCGATCGAGATCGACCACGATTTTCCAACATACGAATGCAAGCATTACCAGAATATAAAGAGAACAATAACGATATACACAAACTCCTGTGCGGTAATAGTAACAATAACGATAACAGGGACAACAACGATAATAATCATAATCATAATAACAATAATGACAATAATAATGACAACAACAACAACAACAACAACAACAACAACAACAACAACAACAACAATAATGATAATGATAATGATAATGATAATAGTAATAAGAACAAGAACAATAACAATAATAACAATAATGATGATGATAACAAACGAAACAACGAAACAACGGAACAACGAAACAACGGAACAACGAAACAACGGATCAACCAATCGAAAAATCGACCGATCTATCCCTTCGTGCATCGATCGATCAGACAATCAATTAATCACCGAAACGATCAATTCATTCATCCGTACATCTATTTATCGATTTACCTACTTACCTACCTACCACCTACCTACCAACCTATCTATCTATCTACCTACAAGGCGCGTCTGTATATACACGTATACGACTATCGTCTATCTATATGATTATCTATGTATTAGACCATCGATTAAATAATCAGGTCGTTAGTCGATCAAACTAACGCAATGACAATTATTATTAAATACACAGGATGTATTCTAATGTATTCTCTTACGTTACTGGATAACCCTGCAACTTGAGATATATACATACATATTCTTTTTCTTTTTCCCTTTTTCTTTTTTCCTTTTTCTTTTTCCTTTTTTCTTTTTATAAATAAATATATATATATACACATATATATACATATATATATATATATATATATACACATATATATACATATATATATATATATATATATATATATATCTCCTTGTATCATATCCGAGCCACGAGACGTACGTCGCTCTGAGAAAGAAAACAAACGCTTCCATTAAACACGATAAACTCGCTATTTACGAAATCGTAATGTACATCATGTGCGTGTACATATGTATATGTGTATGAATACGTATACATATATACACGCATATGTCGTGCACATACTTGGTGGAATATACAACGTACGAAACACATTTTTCAAAACGGAACAACGCATTGTACAATGAATAAATTCCAGGACAGTGCAGTTTCTTGCAGTTAACAGATTTCAGGTACAGGTACATCTTCGAGCCGGTTACGTTTCATCCACCTAGTATATACACATACGCGTATACATATACATGTACATATACATAATATATCGGATCCATAAAAAAGGTGAAAAAGAAAAACGAACTAACAATAGGAACCCTTCTATGCTACAAGCTATGAAAACGTCTCTGGTGGATAAGTGGTAGGAAAAACCTATAGAAACGTAAACGCATAACCTTGTTCTGTTCTTCTTGTCGAAAAAGGGAAGAAAACGGGAGTGAGCAAGAGAGCGAGTTTCATCTTCTACACTCCCTCCGGTTACGATAATATCCACTTCGCTGTTTTTCTCGTTTTTTCCATTTCCCTCTTATTTTCGAATGTTCTAATAGCTTTTCCCGGCTGTGTTTTTTCATTGAAAAAATTTAGAATGGGTCTACCATGGCTCAGATATGATTAGCAAGCAATTTGAAAGTGGCAACGTGTTCGGTTTTACGGGGTATCGTTAGTCTAAGCGATGGAATTAGTGATACATATACGCATAATACACATTGAGACTCTTTTTTCAATACGGTGCACGCGGAACCTTTTGATTCTCCTTCTTCTCCTCTCTCTCTCTCTCTCTCTCTCTCTCTCTCTCTCTCTCTCTCTCTCTCTCTCTCTCTCTCTCTCTCTCTCTCTCTCTCTCTCTCTCTCTCTCTCTCTCTCTCTCTCTCTCTCTCTCTCTCTCTCTCTCTCTGTCTGTCTTTTTTTTATCAAAACTTAATCATTCGTCAACGCATTTGCTCTAAATTTATTCACACGCTCGATGCACGTGCAAACAACGTACCAAGTACTTTGATACCAATAAATTTGTCCTCTTGTTGTCGTGTGAATACGTTCCAACGATTTGTCAACTTTTTGATCACTTCACAGGGAGTAAAGAGAAGGATAAATTCATTGTACAATAGCGTAAGTGATGTAGGAAGTGGCTTAGACCTGGGATTAAGATGACGAATGAAAAAAGAAAAGAAACAAAAAGTAAAGAACATGAAAGCAGTTACTCGCGCATCTACAAAACAAATTCAGACACGTATTCATTTAGAGATACGCAATCGAAAAAAATAGCACACGTACCGTACAAGTGTTAGAGGGATCAGCGCGCGTACAATACCAATTAAACGTACGCAACGAAGCACGCTTCTCAATTCTATGTACACATATGTATTTAGGTATCTACCTGCTGCACGTTTTACCTTGATTAGCTGCTGTTAATCGAACAAGTAATCGCACACCCTTATTAAACGATTAGAGAGGGGGGAAAAAAAGAAAAGAAAAGAAAAAAAAGGAAAGAAAAGAAAAGAAAAGAAAAGAAAAGAAAAGAAAAGAAAAGAAAAGAAAAGAAAAGAAAAGAAAAGAAAAGAAAAGAAAAAAAACTAAACAACGAATAAACATAGACCAAGAGAGAAGAGGAAAGAGAATAACGAACAGATGGTACTGGAAAACATAAAAGTGGATCGGTACGATGAAACTCGGGAACATTCCGCGAACACTGTGCCACAATCAAATTACCGTCGCTTAATGTGTGTATATATGTATATGTATACATATATATAGAGGTATGTATGGCGCGTACGCACAAAAAATACATACATACATACATACATACATGTACATATATGTATACGCATATACAGGCACACACGGATACATACACAAATATTTATTTTAAGAAAAAAAATGTATCAAGAAAAAAATTAAAAAAAAAAATAAAGAAAGTAATAATAGTAATAATAATAGTAATAATAATAGTAATAATATTTGAAGAACGGAAACGACTTTTTGTTTTTTAGAACGATTAAAAAAGGCGACCCACCGGTTGAGGCTGCCTGCCTCTCCCTCTGGCAGGTGGCGGAGGCGGCGCGTAATCGAAATAGTAATCTTCGTATCGATAATAGTCATCGTAATATGGATCACTGTAGCCACCTCGATAATCCCCATAACCGTAATAGTCGTAATCATAATCTATAAAAACACACATTACAAATAGACCCAAATTTAGCCACGATATATCCAATTGGCAACTTACTCAAAACTAATACTTGTGTTTTCGTTTTCTATACTTTTTTTTTGTTTGTTTTATCTTTGTTTTTTTTTTGTTGGTATTTTTTTTTTTTGTTTTCTTTTATATTATTGCAATAAGAAAAGGCATGCCGGGAAAAGATGGTTTTGAAAATCCAATGAGAGGAAATCAACAGAAAAGAAAAAGAGAAAAAAAAAAGAGCAAAAAATGTACAACATATTTCAGTTACGTTGCGACTTTTACCTCGCAATCTAATAATATTAAAAAAAAAAAAAAACAGTTTAATTGAAATCATTACGAAAAGAAAGGGAGATTAGTAGATTCTTAAACACGTAATTATACGATACTGCGAAGAAAGATACCGTATAAAATATAAATTACCCTACCACCATCACGTATCCTGGTTTTTCTTTTTTCTTTATTAATTATACGCTTCGTCTGGATCATTGAAAACTTTCTTCTCGTAATTTTAACCAAAGTTCCACCATAAATCCGATCTTTATACTTTCAAGTGTAAATATGAGATATTCGTCGAAATCTTACGCTTCTCGTTCATGATATTAATTTTCGATGATCCGTCAGCGTATTTTCAACAGTGGGTACATGTTGTAATTTCAAAACAAGAAGAAGAAGAAAAAAAAATCAAGTTCAAATCGTCTACTGATAAAAATCATACGCTTCACTACGTGTTTCACTCGTAATTCAATTCGCATCTTACCTATTTCCATGAGAGCTGAAATCAAATTGTTTGAATTTATGATGCATACAAAATCAACAAAGTACACACGCTTACGTAAAATGGAATAGAACAAACAACATAAAAAAATGATGATAATAATAATAAAGAGAGAGAAGGAGAAAAAAAACATCCTCTTCGTGGGCATCGCACGTGTAATTGCTCACTGCCACGAACTATATCTTATTTTGGGCACCAATAATACATAAATACAAAACAAACAGTACACATGCAATTATTCATTGTGATTAAAAAAAAAGAAGGTTTATATGTAAATATATATATATATATATATATATAACATATAATACATAATATATATATATATATATATATTATATATATATATATATATATTATATATATATATATATATATATATATATATATATGTGTGTGTGTATATATAAATATATATGTAAAAGAAAACAGGTGTCACAGGAAGTGGTAGTGGTAAGGCAACAAGGTGCTCTTACTGTAACAATGCTAGGTTACAATGTACATACATATGCAGCATATGTAATACAGCATATGTATGAAAATACAGGAGAATTTTCTTTTTTTCTCTGAACTTTTAGCAACTAATGAAGTTGCTGTATTTTATCAAAAATATCATAAAACTGAAACGTTTTTTATCGATGCTTGCACGAGGTTAAATTACCAAGTTTAATCTCGATCTAAATAATAATTACGATAAAAACAACAAAGGAACAAACGATTAATAATTGGATACGCGGTAATCGTAGGCCCAGACCAAATGTAACTCCGTCAAAATATTGTACCAATATCACAACAATTTCATTGATACGTTAACAAAGGAGAAAAAAAAAGAAAGAGAGAAAGTATTCCATTATCCGAGCACTTTCTCACTACAACCTTTAAATGCGATATAATTTGTAAGAAAAATTCGTTACTTTAAATATTATACATTACATATATATTTATATACTGTATCATTTGATTCAGAGAATAAAAATCATTCTTTCTTCTCGACGAACAAATTCATCGAGTTCATTTGTCAGAGAATGAATTTTGGTCAGGAATGTAAACAAAGTCAACCAACGGAATCGTATGATTTTTGAACGAAGGTTCAGAAGAAAAGGATAATTGTTCGATTTTGAATTTGCAATAAAAACTTTTCGCGTACGTATGTCATGCGGCGTAAGCCAAGGTATGTAGTGAGATAGTGAAAAATCCCCATAAGCATGCGGGATACCTGTGTCATGTAATAACATTACCATAACGATATTCGTACAAATGATTTAAAAATGCTTTTTCTATTATTTACTTTAATTTGAAAAATGAAACATTAGTGTCTTAATTCGGGAAAAAAATTTAAACGAATCCACCGCGATAGCAAATCCTGCGATGGATGCAACTGTTTGCGCGGTCTGCTATTTTGTTATGCTTCGATTTACGCGTTCGATCGATTGTAATTGAAAGAAAAATTCACATCTTAACAAATCGACTGTCATAATACGTAACAGGTTAATTTACAACGAATGTAAATTGAATCAAAGTTTATCGATGCACACGTTTAAAAGTTATGGTCTAAGCCTATATATAAATGAAATAAAACAAAAAATAAAATAAGATAAAATGAAATAAAATGAAATAAAATGAAATAAAATGAAATAAAATGAAATAAAATGAAATAGAATAATTGACTGCAATCGAAAACAGCAGATTAAACGAATGGAAAAGAAAAAGGTGCGCGCGTCGCGGGTCAATAAAAATACTGTTAACGACGAAACGTGTAAAGTATGAGCTTGTATTTAATACAAACACACACGATACGCGACGCAGACACGCGCGCGCGCGTACAACTCGAAAGTATTCGCACATTTAATCGACACAGGTCGAGTAAAGGGTGCGTAGGCGCGCACGCGCGCGCGCGTATGCGTTATACACGGATAGGCGTAAGAAAAAATCAACGAATCTCGGATAATAAAGAAATAATGACAAATACTTACCATAATCACCTCGTCCCATCTGTCCTCGCATACCTGCGCCAGTACCTCGAGGACCTTGACCAGGTCCTCGAATCGGCATCGGTCCTCCCATCATGCTCGGATGCGACGGAGAACCTCTGTAACAGTAAGTTTCGCTGTAACTAACGAAACGGTGTTTATCCGGTACGCGCGTAAACACCGAAACCCGAGATAATATCCACTGACTGAGTAACACCAGCGGAATAATAGCAACTCACCCGCTACGACCCTGGAACATTTGGTACATTCTTCGCTCCCTGGCACGAAGCATCTCCTCCTTTTTCTTTTTATCGGACGGTGGTTTCGCCAGCGATACTTCTATATGCGAGCCTCCGATCTCTTTTCCATTCAATTCGTTCATTGCCTGTAACACGCGCGAACCGAATATTAGATTAATCGCTTTACCATTAGTTTTACCAACATCCAGTCGGTTGGTAACTTCCTGTCTAAACATCAAACGTAACCATCTTGCTTTCGTTTTTCGTTAACCTTGAAAAATACTTGGTTCGTTTCTTACCTTAACGGCGTTATCCCTTTCCTCGAAATGTACAAAAGCATAGTCTTTGATTTTCTTAACTCTCTCGATGTTACCGTATTGTTCAAAACATTCCTTCAATTTCTCCTCCGAACAATCTTGCGTCAAATTCTTTACGTACAACACACGTACCTGAAAAACGTATTTTAACGTTAACATTCGACGCTATTCGACGCTATTCGTGTTTATTCGTGAGGGAAGAAAGGTGGCCGTCGTTTACTTTAGACATAGTCTGCTCGTCCGGTTCCTCTTGAGGATCGGCCCAATCGACTATGATATCGCAACCCCACACCTTAATCCGACCGGTGCTTAGTCTTCGCTTCGCCAACGAAGCCGCTTTGTGAGATTCGTACTCTAAGAAGCAAAAGCCTCTGTTTTTCTTCTTGTCGTCGGGTGAACTGTAGATAATCACCTCCGTCAGGCCAGCTATACAATGAAAAAATTACACGAAACAGATCAGTTACGTTCACCGTTGACCGACAAATACCGGATATATACATCTACGGATTAAGAAAGAAAGAGATGAATAGAAAAAAAAAGAAAGACGCAAAACAAAAAGAAGGAAAAAAACAAAACATGTGTTCTGCGTATGTATACATACTCGTATGGATACATATGCTTGTCGGTATAAGCAACTATGTTATGCGATACTTAAAATGTAATAAATTAAACGGAAAAAAAAGAAGAAAAAAAGAAGAAAAAAAAACAACAGAATCGTACATTATACCAGCTAAATTTCACTTTCTTCCAACGTGTTAATGTGTTCAGAAAATGTTGTCGATTACGATTGAAACGATGTAAGTAGTGAGAAAGAGAGGCGGGGAGAGGACGAAAACAAGAAGAACTAAACACGCAGTAAACTCGTTGTCTAACAACATACTAATCGGACGATTACAACAAACAACGCGTATTCCAAAATTTTGCTCCATCGAACATTGGTGATAACATAATTAACAAGAAAAAAAAAAAGAAAAAAAAAGAAAAAAAAAGAAAAAAAATAGAAAAGGAAAGGAAAAAAAAAGAAAAAATCATTGTTACCATAAGAATGATTCGATGCGAATATACGGTTGCATTTTAGATACGTAAATTATATCTCAAAGACAAAACACGCGGGTTTAGGTGGGCAATACGCGAACGCACCCTTTCTTTCGGCTGACTTTTTATTTGAAATTTCTCATGAAATTTATCGCTCCCTTGCACGAACTTCTTCGTATTCTCTGTTACAAAGTAAAACACACGCGGCACCATTATACAATAGAACCTATTGCATCCAAACACCCCATCCATCTGAACAGGGGCGTTTTGCAACCAAGCAAATATTTCAAATTCTATCTAAATAAATGCCATTCGATATCGAACAAGCGACGTTTCTAACAATTATCTGCCAACAATTCGGATAAAAGAGGCTTTAATGTACGTAGGTGTGTATGCGTACGTTTTTCCTATCTTTCCCTCCCCTCCACCACCCCTCCTGCTGCCTAATAAAAAAACACATGCTAGCTCGACAAAATTTAGCGATACTGGCTCGTATCAATGCATATATCAACTTTCGATCGATATCTGTAACATATATACGTATATACGTATATACGTAACATGCAGTGAAAAGTATATATACGTATATACGTATATACGTATATACGTATATACGGTACACGCATTGTCTTTTTCCTGTCAAAGTGTACAAGCTGAATGTAACATTACCGTCAAACAAGAAAGACTACAACTGTTTCTAGAAAAATCAACCAAAAAGAACGCTTCAAAGTATCTACGTATAAACCACAAGTGGTATCAATAATATGCTATCGCTCTTAATATTCGTTAATAGTCGTTTGTTTATGCAACTGAACAACCCAAACCTTTCCAAGTTTAACAAAAAAGAATGAAAAAAGTAAGCACGTTATAATTGTTTTAAACAGAAATACGTGGAATTTTAAATTGAAAAAGTAATTTAAAAAAAAATGAAATAAAATAAAATAAAATAAAATAAAATAAAATAAAATAAAATAAAATAAAATAAATAAGAAAAGAGAAAATGCACTCGGATGTAAAAGAGTGTAAGAAGCACGAGAGTAGAATATTGTTAGAAAAAATGAGCGATCCTTAGTTTTCTATTTAACAAAACAGCATCACGCTCGATTCCGTAGTGTTAGCTCGATTCGTCCAGCTACGCTGTCAACGATATCGCTTATATTATATCCTCGTCTTGAGGACACACGACACCGAATACAAAAGGATATCGTTATTATGGAATTATCATGCTATTAGAATCGACATGCATCGAGAAACGATTCAATTACAAATACACAAAAGATCCAATATACTTTCAAATTGTAGTTTCGTTCGAACGATTGTTATTCAACACGTACGACCGATAAATCGATAAATCCATAGTCAATTTATTCTCGACGAATGATAGATTAAAACCAAAGGAAAAAAACCCAACCAAACAAACAAACAAATTGACGTAAAAAAGGGAGAGAGAAAAAAAAATGAAGTGAAATAAATGAAAAAAAAAACCATGAGCAAAAACATTCAAACGATTACTTTTCTCTTATGATAATTATACTTAAATTATCATTGTTTCTCCCTGATCCTATAAAAAATAGTTCTCCTCTCCTTCCTCTCAGTTTAAAAGCCGGTTCATACTTCTATTGTTCGACTAATTCAACATGTATAGATAATAGAGACGCAAGTGCGCGCACGCGGCACGTACACACATGCGCATCGTACAAATGATAAATAACAAGGCATATTCTATTATCGGTAATAGAAACAAGGGTCTATGCCCGTAATGTCAAACATTCGGAAGGCTAAATAAGAAAAAAACACAATAACAAACAAAAGAAAGAAAGAAAGAAAGAAAGAAAGAAAGAAAAAAGAAAGAAGGAAAAAAAGAAAGAATGAACGGCTAGTCTTACAGCAATCATTCGCATAGACTGCCGTACCAATATTTTTTTGCCGTTAAAAATATTTTTCTTTTTATACGTTATATCTTCGAAATCTGCCAGTAACATTTATCTTTTGTTTCACCCGTGTCCTCCTCTCTGAGTCCAGACTTTAATCGTAACATGCAAGAATATTATGCAAACACGCATAAAATATGTGAGAAATGGCGATAATACATTCAGTCAATCACTCCCCGATCGATTCTCGTTACTTTCGATAATAAATACACATTAGATCGATTGATCTGAAAC
>CM039639.1:118754-136254 GCA_022405125.1 Anthidium xuezhongi | reverse complement strand
TACCCAACATGTATATGTGTCTATAAAAGTGTACTTCTGTCTCTATAAATCCGTGTTTGTATGTAAAATGTATGCATGCACGTATACATGTTTATTCGTGTTTCACTTATGTCATGTACACATGTATGGATCTGTGAAACTATCCTTTCTGTTCGTGTTAAATATTGGGAATGTTTTGGAAATAAGTATGTGTTTAAATAAAAATTAATGGTCGAGGACAAACACAGCAAATACACACGCACTCGCACACGTACGCACGCGCGTGCGCGTGTATGTGTGAATAAGTGACTAAGTGAGTGAGTAAGTGAGCGAGTGGATGTATATGTATAAAATAAATATGTGGATTGTTCTTAGACAATGGATCTTAAATTATTAGTTTTTTACCATTAGTGAAACAATACTAAAACGACTGCGTTAAAGCTATCGAAATGAAAAAGAAAAGAAAATAATCATAATAACAATAAAGGAGAATTAAAAAAAAAATGCAGATCACAACATAGAACAAGCCACATAGAAATTACGAAAAAAAATGTATTCGAAATGTTTAATGTAAAAAGAAATAGAAGAAAGGAGACATTTAATGTTATGGAATTGAATTCATAATATGTATCGAACAATACAACAGATGTTAAGACGTTATTTAAAAGGTACAAAATTTTACGGTTATTCATTTTTAAATCACTATTACTATGATGAAAAATCAAAACCTGACGAAGTAAATTGTTCAAGAATAAGATGAGAGAAAAAAGGAAACAAAAAGGAAGAAGTATTTAAGAGTAGATTTAAACATTTCGAAAATCTACTTATTTTGGTAGCAATAACAATTTTGTAACATTTCTAAAGATTTTGTATATATATATATATATATATATAAGAGAGAGAATGAAGGGAATTGATATGTTCATAAACAATGTATCAGAAACTAGGATAACAGAATATATACGCTTCACAAACATGTACCTACATTATAATAAGAATATCAGAAAATGTCTACATACCTCCTTAACAGCTTGTTGTGCTGCTTCCCTATTAGTAAAAGTAATAAATGCATATCCCCTGTTGCAACCTGCCATTGGGTCCATCATTAATCTTAAATCCCAAATTTTTCCACACTTTTCGAACAAAGGAATCAATTCATCTTCGTACATATCTTTTGGAATTTTTCCACAGAACACCTTTTATAAAACAAAACATTGTTGATAAAAAAAAAAAGGAAAAATAAAATAAATAATAACAAAACAAAACCTTCAGAACTACTATTACAATAAAAACAGAAGTAGATATTAATAAAAGAGTCAAATAACAATATACAATGCTTTACCTCGCAACCAGTCCCTGGCGTAGGACCTTCCCAATTTGGAGGAGGCCCTCCATACTTTCTTTGCCCCGTTGTTACATCCAAAGGATACCCGGTTCGCTCAAGAATCATCTAAAATATTATCATTTACTACTGTAACTTTCATCTAACTTAAATAACAATATCACATATATAACGATACATATTATAAATTAGTAAAATATAAGTTTACTTTTATTTTATCCTCATCTGGTGCTTTCGGAGTTGTACTGGTACCAGTACCTTGTCCACCACGACTTTTTTGTCTATATGTTTTCATTACACCGCAAAGATATGCAGATTTATTTGATACATGCTCTAGATTAGATTCAAGAAACTGTGTGAGTACATTTAATGCACCCTCGACAGGAAATTCCTTTAATGCGTCCAATGCTCTTGCATCCAAATCTACATGAGCTAACTTTCCTGTCTTATAAATTTCATCTAATTTAGCAGCTACTTTTTCGTCCAATCCATATTGAATTAGTTTCGCGTAGTCTTCTGTTCTTTCTACATATTCCATTTCCTCTTTAGACTGCTTCTCTTCCATTTTTAGTTCTCCATTCCCTTCTGCCATAGCTGAAATTAAATTACTTTGATATAACATACAAACGTAACATTAGAATCGATATATATGTTTTTAATGCTTTGCTCAATTAAGAAAGTAATGATGTACACATACTGTAAGCAGTTTCATTTATAAAAAACATTGATTTAATAATTAAATATATCAAGTTACAATTAATTGAAAAATTTGTCCCTGACTGTTAATTCTTTACTCTCAAGCTATATACCATACGCATCCTACCACCAAAATGTTAATATAATATTACAATGTTTATATTATAAGTGATGATTGAAAACTAATTTTTCAAGGCATACATTAAACTACACGTACATTATTCATAATTATTGATATAAATTTTATCGATAAAGATTCCAACTTAGCTTTACTTAAAATTAAAAAAACCCTTCATATTTTAAAGCTATCTCAATACATGTTTACAAGATTCAATCAGATTTAATACATTTTTTTTTTACAACAAATTTTAGAACACAAACTAAACCAAAGATGTACAATAAAAAATAATATAAAGTACATAATTAAAAAATGACGAGTACAAAGAAAAAGAAAAGGAAAAGAGAAAAAGTAAAAAAGGTAAGAAACATGGGCAACAGAGCAAATTAGAAAAGGCAGAAAAAAGATGAAAGAAGAATGAAGACAATAAAAAAACGAATACGTGAAATCGAAAATGTTCGAAAATGTTCAACAATATTCATAAATAAAAATGTAATACATAAAAAAGATAGACACGTCTTTTACACGAAATCTAAACTACAGCACTCAATATATAATATATGTAATACACGATCTATGCAATTTCCCGCGTTAATAAATAACCCGTATGACATCCGAAATACCACGAATTATTTAATATGTAAAAAAAATGATGAATAAAAAGATTTTTATAAACTTCTTCAGAGCATCATTAATAACATTTTATATCAACTTATAAGAAATACATATATATAAAAAACAACTATCACTGAATAATATATACTTCAAAACATGGTAATTTTAAATTATTACAGCCAAAATTTTGAATTACTAATGCTTTTAAATGTATAATGCACAAATTATGCTTTAGGAACAGTGCAATTAAAATTCTATGTGTATAGCTTGCCGGCCGGCAATGGTGCTACATCCATATTTCTTGAAGAATGCGATGCACTGCTACACTCGCCGCAACGTCAACATGTATTTTTCTAACTGACGAATTTTCACTCGCGCTAATTAATCCATTATAATAAAAAATGCAGTAATAAAAAAATGTTCACAATATTTGTAAGAAGAAAAATGATCTATACCTTAGAAAGTAAATGAACAGAATCCTCCTGTGAGGAAATGGCGATAGACGTCAACGTGATTGCAGACTACGGGGTTCACAAAACGACGCGCAAAGATACGCTCGAACCCAGCGACACGAGTTAGCCATTTTCTTTTAAGACACATTCGCGAATTCTGATTGGCTCATGCAAAAAGCTTAGAGGAAAAAGTTGACCATGCAACATGCATTCATAAAATAACGAATCTCGTAATTGAATCGTGCACTGAACATATTACGTAAATTTTTTTATATGTGCAAATTTTGACTATAACTACTATATTATGTTTGTTTTATATTTTATATTATTTCATTTCTTTTTTTTTTTTTAATCTCTAACTCCTTTTATTTTCTTTTAACTCTGCAATATCTGTCTTAATGGAACACTTCAAGACAAATTAGGTAATACACGTACATTCTACGTAACAAATTTTTATTCTATCCTATTCAATTCCTTCATGTTTTATTAAAAAAAGTTTGGAAAGAAATATATACTTTTTTAAATCATGACTTTTTTAACTCATCATTTTATTAACCGATTATTGAATAAACGCCATCAGTGTAAAGTATGGATAATAAAAAGCTATATTAGTCAGTTTTTTATACTTATTTCTAGAATACGATAAACAGAAATACGACCATTTTATAACCTCGAACTTTACGATAAAAAGAAAACGTATGTGATTCTATTAGAGTAAAATCTATTAAATTATAATACTTCGTATCAACATAATTAATCATTACAACGATACGATATACGTAAATTCTAAAATTTTTAAACAGTACTGCTTTCTATAAAGTAATTAAAAATAGAAAGGTTATACGTGTGATAAAATTATTAAAAATAAATACCAGTGTAAGTAGGTATTTAAGGTAAAAGAATAGATTTTCATTGAGGTTGCAAGAATATGAAGTATACAATTAAACAATAGAAAAATATTGTACCTGTATGAAATTTGAAATCTTCACAGTATTAATTTTGAGCAAGTTGTAAAATGAAGCACCAGATACTTCACAAAACAGTCACAAGCTTTTAACTGATACAAAATTCATATTATAAATACAATCAATGTTAACACAAGTACAAACTTTCGTATATTTCGTTTCACTTTCGCGTTATATTTCACTGTGGTTTAATGGGTGTTACAAATTATAAACACTTTACTGTATAACTGAAATGTAATGAATGAATTTAGTCTTGTAGGCACTTGCAAAGTTCCAATAATATTGCAATGATAGTGACGATAAGTGGAGTAAGCCCGGGCGCAGCGTTTTGATATCGTGTAGTGCCTACATAGCCGTAATGCATAAATTGGACTGTCTCGTTGAAAGAACGATGCAGTGGTGCAAGCCTCACAAAACCAAACCAGTTTTCTCGCTTGCTTGCTTGCTTGCTTGCTAGTTGCGCCCCAATCCAATCCGATTCAACCGCTTACCTCTCTTCGCGGTATATGCGAGCCCCGCCTTATTCAGGTTCGTCCCAATATTTCTTTGGTCCCTTGCTATCTTTTCCGATTTTTTCCGTCTCCTTTTTTTATATTCTTTTCTTTTACTGCTAATAAAATATCCATTTTCTTTTGTATTTATTTTTAGTCATGTTACATACAATTTATGTTCTTCCATTTTATTGCCTATAAAATCCTTAATATTATAAACTATATTTTCATAATTATGTAGCCATAATTACATCTTCTTGATCGTAATATTAACGGGAAATATAACATGTTTGTGCGTTATATTACGATGAAAAAAAGATAAAGTTTACAAAAAAGACAAACTATATTCTAATCATTAATAATAAAAGTATTGTTGATTATTGAATAGATTATTGTACGCACATACATAAGTATTTACATACACACACGCATATACATTTATTATATATACATATATATACACATATATACACATATGCGCGCGCGCGAATCACAAATATACATTATAATTATAATTATAATTATAGTAAAAAACAGATTATGTTTATACAGAATTATATAATATTTATGTCCATCGATAAACAAGAAAATGATTATTTTTGAAATAACAACAATTATAATGTTGATAAGCGATAATAAGATGAAATAATATACATACACCAACTACTTGCACGCTTGAATTTCAATAACATTCTTGTCGTATTGTTATATTTGCTAATCAGTTGTATTTGAATTATAACAGAAATTATTATAATCATAAAGGGAATAATTTTGTAATGCCACAAAGAAAGTTATGTATGTTATTTTTAAGATAAGCGAGCGAAACGCAAATAAGAAGATACGGTCCTGAATTCAACCGTAAACCTCCTGTCTGGTTGAGCATGCACCCGCGTCCCTTGAATCAAAAGGAGTAACAGAGACAGGCAATGCTTATACGCTCGCTTGCAGAAACCTGTTCCTTCAGAATTTTTTCGTTTTCGTAATTTTTACTTATTCAAATTCTCCATTTATCGAACACGAACTATCGTCATAAAAATGATTAATAGTTATTAATCTATAAGAATTTTGTTCGATTATATTTTATTTAATCCTTCTATTGCTGCATTTCTCTTTTTTTTTACTTCCTTTCTTCTTTTCTTTTCTTGTCCCGCCTCTTACTCCTTCTCACTCTTTCCCCCGTCTTCATCCTTTTTCTTTCCCCCGTTATCGTTATCTTTCTCTGTTTTTCTCGCATGCACACATACAACGCGCGCGCAACATACACCTCCCCCTGCTCTTTTCTCACCCCTCCTTTTCGCTCTCACCGTGTCTGTCTATCTCTTGTTGCTTAGCTGTCTGCACTCTCTACCGACAATGCACTTTTTTTTCTCAATTCTGGAGCCATTGTCGTGGGAGGTTGGCATTTTAACGTAGAAAAATTAATATAAAATTTATCTGAATAAAAATGATCGTTTATAATAACTTTAAGATATCCGATTATTTTAACGTCGTTGCTTTCTATTTATTTTTTTCTCATGTTATAAAAATAAGTTTACTTACACGTGTAAACTTGCTTACGATGTATTAGTGATCGTTAATTTAAAAGTTTTTAATTGATTCATGAATACGTATTTTATGAATACATAATACGATCATCCATGCAGATACATACGTACAGATGTACACACTTGGAGTGCGTAACGGTGGCAGAAAAAAGTAAATTGATACATTTTTAAGTTAAATAATGTAATGTAAAATAATGTCCAAACATAAAATAAAAACTATCGTGAGAGAAGACGTGCTATTTTTGTATGATGATATTTAATAAACCTTTAGAAGTCTATTTCCCACGTTAACATCAAAAGCCTTGGGGACTGCAGACAGGCAACACAAAAATTTTCTCAGGAACCAGAATAATATAAACAGCCGCATTACACCATGGTGTAGACCCCCAGCAAGTTGTCTCTTCAAAATACTTGTTTAGGTATGAGAAATTCTCTTTTTTCACATCACAGATAAATAGGGGTGAACCTGTATTGGGACAATAATACCACAGCAAACGGAATACATACTTACGCACTTAGGAGAGTCAAACCGCCAGCGGAGGGGGAAGGGGGGTCGTTGGACGAAGATGCTATATGAGTTACCATGACAAAGGATATTTAAATGTTACATTAAGTTTTAGTTTAATTTTTCATTTCTTTCTTCTTCTCTGTCCTCATAACGTTATTTAAACATCATTTGGTGGACAGATTTTTCATCGGCTAAACGCGTAAAATTTACGAAGGCACGGTTTTCAATGTAAGATTATTATAACTGAATAAACATTGTTAAAAAATAACATTATTTAAAAGAACCATTGTATCTTCTAATATTATAGAAAATAAATATTTTCAAGTATCAAGTGATACGTTCGTAAAAATACATATGATGTACAATCACTTAAATTGTACACAATTTGATATTCTATCGCTTGTTTGATAAATGAATTTTAAACTAAACGCATTAAATGTATTTAAAGAAGTAAACTTGAATAAAATTTCATGCATGGGCAACATTCTTTTCATTTTTTCAATTTCTTATTTGATCTTTTTAATTTCAGTTTACTTTTATAGTTATTTTTATG
This sequence comes from Anthidium xuezhongi, assembly GCA_022405125.1. NCBI lineage: Eukaryota > Metazoa > Arthropoda > Insecta > Hymenoptera > Megachilidae > Anthidium > Anthidium xuezhongi. The sequence goes on along the minus strand of CM039639.1, from coordinate 128,991 downwards.
GTAATTTAATTTTTTTTTTTTTCATTTAAATTCGACCGAAAATTTATTATAACGGTATTTTGGTTCACTTTTTTGTTTATTATATATAAAAATTACAATTTTAATGGTAAAAGTTAATTCTAATTTAGTGTAGAATTGATGACGTCAGAACACAAGCAACATGTAATAGTCGATTTAATAAGTATACGGTTCCGGTGTGTTGAGAATGTTCATTCGTTTTTCGGTGCAGCTCGACGTTTAGCAATGACACGAATATAAGTCATAACATAACGTTACTATAAATAAACAAACAAGTGGTTAATAATTTTCTTTTCGAAAAATGAAATTTATTATTTCGGAAATATGCGCCGTGACGATTGCAAGCCTCTGTTTGGGCGTTGTCGGACAATACGAATGGCAAACCGGAGATGCCTTTGACGATATTCGTCAACAAATGGATAAAATCAATGGTGACAATTGTCAGATTCAACATCTTGGAGATCTCTATTTACCAGAGGATTCTGTTTCTCATTTGCCTGATATTAAAGATATTAATATTAATCCTGTTTTTCCAAACAGAACTGCATTGTTGCATCTTCATAACATGGCTCTTAGTAGATCCTTTTTCTGGAGTTATATTTTACAATCACGTTTCATACGTCCAGCCATCAACGATACATACGACCCAGGCATGATGTATTATTTTTTGTCAACGGTTGCAGACGTTTCTGCAAATACTCATATAAACGCTTCTGCTATATATTTTTCACCAAATATGTCCTATTCTCCGTCGTATAGAGGTTTCTTCAATAAAACTATGCCTAGATTTGCTCCAAGAACATTTAGAGCAGATGATTTTAACGATCCGATACATTTAGAAAGAATATCTACAAGAAACACGTTTAACGTGAAAGATTTAGGAGCATTTGCTAGCGATAGTCTTTCGGATGATTATACAACAGATTATTATCGTATAAATGAATGGTAATCAAATATTCAGTTAAAAACGTATCAATAAGGTTTCAGTATTTATTATATCAATGTTATATATTTAGGTATAAGAAATTTTTGCCAGATAAAGTTGATAAAAGGCATGATACAAAAACAACTTATCAAGTTGAAATTCGATATGCCAACAATACCAATGAAACATTTACATTTCATGGTCCACAAGGTACTGTTACATAAGCAATTATCAAAATGAACATAAAAAAGAAAAATTTAAATACTACATTATTCCATTTATTATATAGGTGCAGATGAATATCCTGGACCCGTACAATGGACTAGACCATATTTTGATTGCGGTAGATCAAATCGATGGCTTGTGGCGGCAGTTGTTCCTATCGCAGATATTTATCCAAGACATACAGGATTCAGACACATAGAATATCCAACGTACATTTCTACATGCTGTATTTACCTCCAAATTATTTTGTTCAATTCTACGATAAACAATAAAAATTTTAATCTGATTTCAGATATACTGCTATATCGGTAATAGAAATGGATTTTGAGAGAATCGATATAAACCAATGTCCTAAAGGAAAAGGAAACTCTGGTCCGAACAGATTTGCGAATACTACCAGATGTAAAAATGATACTACTGAGGTAAAACGATTTGTTTTATTGTTTTATTCGATTGCTTTCATTGTTTCTATTTTGTATACTATCGTTAACAGTGTGAACCATTGCATGGTTGGGGTTTTCGAAGAGGAGGATATCAGTGCAGATGTAAACCAGGTTATAGATTACCAAACGTAGTACGACGTCCATATTTAGGAGAAATTGTAGAAAGAGCAACTCAAGAACAATACTACAACGGATTTGACTGTACCAAAATAGGATGTAAGCTCTTTTTATTCCTATCTACCTGTTTTTCTCCATTCTTGTTCCTATTATTGTTGTTTTATCGTTATCTTCGTTTTTGTATCTATCTATTTTTATTCGCTTATAAATTATAGGGGTTCATAAGATGCCTGTTGAATGGGAAAAAGCAAAACCATACGTCAGAGAAAAATATTTGGAACAATTTTATGATTACAAAAATTATTCTACCGGATCAGAGTCATTGAAATCTAAACAAACTAATATAGACGAAAATCTGAAATTTATTTTCAGTGTAAATTCGAAAACTTGCAAAAGGTATGATAATATGACTTTTACGACTGATTTTTCAGTGTGTTATCTAACGAGTGATATAAGAGTGAAAATGAAAGTAACCAAATATTTTGATGTTCAACGTTTTCAGTTACGCAGCAGAAAATTTAGTATTGCGCGGGGATATAAGCTTTGGTGCCAAAGAATTCTTTGAAAACGAAGCAAGAATGGCATCCAGATTGGCGAATTTTATTAGCGCGTTTCTACAAATTTCTGATCCTCAAGAAGTTTATTCTGGTAAACGTGTAGCGGACAGACCGCTTACCGAAGATCAAATGATCGGAGAGACTTTAGCTTTAGTTCTAGGAGACACTAAAATATGGTCTGCCGAGACTCTTTGGGATCGTAATAAATTTACAAATAGAACATTTTTCGCTCCATACGCGTATAAAACTCAATTAAATACACGAAAATTCAAAGTCGAAGATTTAGCTAGACTCAATAATACAGGTAATACGATAGATGTTATTAGGAAATACTTACGAGTATTATTATACAGGTATTATACGGATTTTACAGATGGTGTATATACGAAAAAGAGTTATTTTCAGTTATTGAAGCAAAGATGGGCAACAAATTTTGACGAATTGGAAAAATACTATATGAAAATAAAAATTCGATATAACGAAACTGGTGAAACTCTGCAAAGATATGAGCATTATCCGAATTCCTATAGGTAAGAATACCGAAATATAATATTATAAAATATTTCTCGATAACGAACTGAATCTATGCCGGTTTGTTTGTGAAAATTTCATACTAGAAAATCGTAAAAGTCGATGCAGTTCGATGCAGAAAACCAAAAGAAATTGAATTTTCATCTGAGCGTGTGGGAATATGTGTCGATTCTTGTAGGGCAGCAAACCTGAATCATGGTCACTGGACATCCCCGTACTTTGATTGCAACGGCAAAATAAAGAAATGGGTAATTACTTATGCATCCCCATTCTTCGGTTGGGACAGCTTGAAAGAGAAACTGGAATTCAAGTGAGTATCTCGGTCCATATGGACAATTGAGTATAGTAAGTGCATGAGAAAAATCGAATGTGAAGTACTACTCCCCGCAAGGACAGAAAACCTGTTTGATTATAAAAGAAGGAGACAAGGAAGATCACATTTTATATTAACATTCTTGCAGAGGTGTGGTAGCTGTTACCATGGATCTACTTCAGCTCGATATCAACCAATGTGACGATATGTTTTACACACCGAATGCGTTTAAGGGTACTCATAAATGCGACCGAAAAACATCATACGTAAGACGATCACATCACTTCTACATAACTTTTTTTCCTTTTCTTTTAATTGTTATTATTCTTTTATTTTATTATTAATTTCATTTATATTATTATTACTTTAATCATCACCATTATTGTTATTGTTGTTGTTTCATTTCTGTTTTTTTCTTTCATATGTGTACATATGTATATAGTGCGTACCAATTCTTGGCAGAGGTTTCGAAACAGGTGGATATAAGTGTGAATGCAAACAAGGTTTCGAATATCCGTTCGAAGATTTGATTACCTATTACGATGGTCAGTTGGTAGAAGCTGAATTTAATAATTTAGTCAACGATAAAAAGACTAGGTAATCAAATTTATACGGTATTCAAAGATTATACATGTATTATCGCTTAAAGGTACTGTATTTGATAACATCTTTCAAACGAATGTTTGTTTTACAGGTACGACATGTTTAAGTGTCGATTAGCCACTGCCTCGTCGATTCAAGTTAATTGGCTGTTGTTATCGATGTCGATAATATTATATTATTTTTTTTAAAAGCAACTCTCCTATAGCAGTATCGTAATAATACGATATATACTATACATAGATCAGGCTAATTCTAGATAAAACTTTGAGTTTTATAAACTCATTGGGTCAATGTTAGCAGTATAATCCGTCCATGAATATGTACAAGTATGATATTAATATCATGTTAATTTTTGTATATTTTATACTTTTTTAAAAGATCTTAGAATCTTAGCGAAGTACTTCTAAGTAACTAACACACATCTCAGTCACTTAAGTATTAAAGAACACGATTTTATTTTTACACTTTATTATACGAAAAACATTAGCGGACAACTCGAGAATAAGAATTATTTAACTTCCTTTCTTTATTTCATAATTTGGTTAGTCTGATTGTGCAGCTATTATTCTTTAAAAATTAGAAATTTAAAATTCCTCTTAAAAACTCAAATTATACTAATTGATTGATCTTTTATCTTTCATATAAATTTTTCATAATAAGTACAGCTTTGTACAGTAATTTTGTGGCTATTCTAAACATTTAAGTGGTTTAAGGAAGAAAAAAATCAGTCTGTATTTTAAATATACATGTACACTCGGTTATTTCTTTATAAAAATACAGAAATGTATTTTTAGTTAAGATGAGAAACACTTTGTTTCTCATGTTAGTACCAAATAATTCTTTAATCATGAAAGATAATAATCAAATAGATACATTTAAATTATACATTTTCACGCACAAAGATATATGTTTGATATATTTAATTATACGTGCTAGTAATATTAAAAGCATGATTAATTCATATCCTATAAGTCTGACATTTGTAGCTGAATAACATTAAACAGGATGTAAGTAACAAAATTTGTATTATCGTTATACCATTTTTAAATGTATACTGTACTTTTTGTATTATAATAAATTGCATAAATAATTATTTTATATTTGATTTGATTTGATTTGAATTCCTGGTGTTATAGTTCATCTTTCTTTTTTAAAACTCAGAATGATTACAAACATTTCAAATATTTTTTATACATTTTTTATTAATTTATGTTAATACTATTGATTAACATTACATTTACATTCTTTATTTGAAAAACAAACAAGATTATATTTAAATAACATTTTAGTGCATTTCAAATGGAAATGGGTCATTAGATAACAATAAATTAAATAAAAGGATAAAATAATTTGAAGAAAATTATGCCTTTACACCTTTAACGAACCATGATTCTTAGTTTCTGATGGATTGATTATTCACCACCACTTATATAATTATATTTTATAAATCTAAAACCTTGAGTTAGTTGTGCTCCTTCATTGACAAAATGGCAAGCGAAGAGAAGTAAATTTCGTGGCTCGACTTTGAGCGCGAATCGCATAAACATTGCCGAGTATAAGCACAAAGCTGAAAACAGAACAAGAAAGAAAAGGCTAATATAATAGCTTCTTACAAATCTCAATGCGCATTTTCTTTAATCATACAACTATTCATAGCTTATGTACGTTAATGGATACTATACACAAACACACACACACACACACACACACACAAGTACTTGTAATTTATAATTACCACTATAATATAGATCTTAATATTATAACTTTTTAACTTTCTATTATTTATCATTATTATTTTCAAAATATTCATCTTAAATTAATATCTAAATGAGTCGATGAATCTGATTGGTCCAAATTGTTAAAAACATTGTACAGTTTTTTCCTTTTTTATATGTATATATAACGCAATTATCATATATCAATGATAACGCAAGTTTAAATAATTTTTCCATGAAATTCAATTGGGAAAAAGAAAAGAAAGAAACAAATAAATAAAAACAATGTATGCGCGTAGAGAAAAAATGAAAAAAGAGAAATAAATAAATAAGTAAATAAATTAAAACGGAGATCAAGATACTTGTATTACCTTAGGAAATCGTACAATACAATTAATTTAATTTATGCCTGTAAAGAAAACGGAAAGTATGTTAATTCTATTGAAATCGATAAACTAACCAAGCGTCATTTTTCCACTAATGTATTTCGGATCTCTCTGTATATCGGCAATCGCAGCTATTGGAATACCCCAATTAGCTACCGGTCCCCAAAAGTGTGTGCTAAAACAGAAAAACAATATTTATACAATTGAACCGTTTTCGAAAATGGAACACTCGAGCACCAACAAGTAACACGGTTGCATGTGTACACGATTGTATTTATGCTCGAATTCTACGTTGCTTGCCTCATTAAATAACTTCGAGTTTCTTTACTCGACAACAGTTTCTTAACGCGATTCATTTTCGTTGATTTTTCACTGTTTCTAATTGAATTCCCTCAACAAACGCAAGAAACCGAGCTTCTTTTAGAGGAAGACAGTGAAAAAAAATGTTAGATATTCACAAGTAAAGCGACTTGGAAAGAATAACGAGCATCGTTCGAGTTACATAAATGATCAGCTCGTTGAGTTTGTACATTGACCGACGACGATTTCATAAAAACTTTATATTGCCCCATCTTTTTATTGTTTAATTCATTTTAAGAGAAAACTATGTACGTATATTTTTATTTTTATTCTTCTGTAGCATATAGGTTTTTTAATTCGTTATCTTCGTAGATAGAGCAATCGGTAATTTGTGATACGCGCGCGCGATAGTTTAAGCAATTTTAGCTTTTAAACTGAACACGTGTATAGAGAACATTTTTGGATTTTACGTTGCTTCGTATTCTTTTAATTCGATTATCCTTTTGATCCGACAACAAGATTCCATAGTTCGTTCGTTCGTTCGTAATAACGAGTTTAATCGTAATATGAATTTTCGAACGATAGAAAGACATGCGACAATGCTATTTTAAAAATTACACATTATATTCGCACCATTTGTTCATTATATTTTAAATATTTAACATGAAATACATGTTTGTTGAAAAATACAAATTAATTTAAACTAGTAGTAGGATAATAGCAGGGTATCGTATTATAATAGAAAAATTGAACTGAAACGAAATAAGCATTAAACATAGTTTTAATTTAGAATAATTATCCAAAATATATACAGAGTTTAATATATTATACCGCCTTAAAAACTTAACGTGTTTCTCTTCTAAACTTTTGTGATATATAATTACACAGCAGAAACAGATGTTACAAAATGTACAGCTATACGATTTAAAAACCATTTTTGCTCCGATTTATGGATTAACAGATCTCTGTATTATCTTATATCAATTATCGAAACGGACATAATTAATAATCTATACGACGATTTTCGAACGATGCAAAACTTTGCAGTGACACGCTAGATACAATTTATTCATTCATTTATTTATTTATTTATTTATTTATTTATTTATTTATCGAACTGAACTTAATTTAAAGTATGTGAAATTGATGTATATTATTTAATAACTATGTATAGATAACGTTTTAAAGTAAATTATTATATACATGTATATTTCATGGTATAAAAATATGTTTTTTCTTTTTTTTTTTTCTTCAATACACAATAAGAGGTACTTTGAAACTATCAAATTTTTTAATTTAACACGTTGATTGCCAAGTAATTTACACGTTATACTTTTTTTTTTCCTTTTTCCTTTATTTTCTTTGATTTTTTTCTTGTATCGCTTAATCAAAGCCATAAGAAATATTGTTATTTCAAAAGTGTACTTTGATAGTAATACTTTATCTTGTTTTATTTTTTACGTACGATTTGAAAAATAACTTTCAATACCAATATTTAGGTTCTATATGTATAGCGAAAACATTAAATCTTTTATTTCAAGTAATTATTAATACGTAAATGCAAAGGATCCAATACGACTGATTGTGGTATTCAACGTGTTAACGGAATCACTGTAACATTGAATATTTGTTGTGTATTTATAACAAAAGGTGTGTTATTACCATTATCATTATTTGACTTGAACTATTTCATAATATAATGTACAATGTAAAAGATTTGCGATTTTATTAACAATCGAGCAATGAATATATTTTATATTACTTTGTGATTGATCGCTTGTAATTTAGAACAATTGATTAACAACTACTATCCGTTGAAAGTTTATATTAACATTTCCACTTACGCATGGCACCACAATATCGTGCCACTGTTTTGCACACAGCTATTAACTAAAATTAAACATGCAAAATTATGTATACAAAGAGTAAAATTGTAGTATACAAGGATTACTTTTATGATAGTAAGAGCGAATCCCTTTGGTATTTATTTGTCAAATGTGATGTAACACAATACTCGATTCTTTTTACTAAGCATTGATTCTATATTTGCAGCGAATGTAATCATTTTCTTGTTTTTTTTCTTTTTTCTTTTTTGTGCAATCAGAGTAAATATATTTTGCAAACTGGCGTTTACAAACATTAATTTAAATGCATCGTATAGAAAATTACTTCCTTCATTTACATTTCTCCCATTCTTTTCAACCAGCAACGCCTTTACTATTTTAATATACAGCCTATGTTCCTCTATGAAAATCTTTGTGACGCGAAGATGCATCTATCAAAACCTGTAACACTCTCCTCTTGTTCTATCTTGTTCTATCGTGTATACATTTTCAATACAAAATATCAATTTTACAGACACAATGGATCTATGTAACAGAACACACGTTCCTCTTTTATCTTATGATTTTTTTTTTCATTCTTACCTGTTCTGTGTAAACACGTATTTTTCTTATGTACCAAAATCAATAATTATCCATAATATACTCGTATAAAAATTCATCACTCGTTAATATAGTAACATACATATTTTGAAGGATAATTACGACCTGAAATTAGTATAAATCAAATCCTTCGTTAAATTTTCTACTACGAAATTCTTTCACCCTACATAAAGACTTACTTTTTCCTTTGGTACATACAACGCACGATAAGCATAAAAATTAATGGTAATTAGTTAAACTAATTTCAAAATATTTTCAATATGAGATAAAAAGCATAAAATTGTTTACAAAACCAGAAAAGCTGTAGTTAGTTTGAAATAATGTACTCTTTAGATGATATTATTCTACATCTACTGATTCTTGTTCATTGTTTGTAACTTTAATTAGTTAACAAAGAATAGCTTGTGTTTCTTGTGTTTTTTGTTTTTTCCTTTTTTTTCCTTCTTTCTTTCTTTCTTTGTTATATATATAAAAAATATATATATATATATATATGCGTCCGAGCGCACGTGAATGCGGTGTATGCGTATGTTGAGTGCTGCGTATATGTTTATGCGAAAAATGACTTATCTTTACTTTGTACACGATACATACATCGACGCAGTAATGCAGTACAGCGTTTATTCTCTTTGTTTTTAATAAACGAGTAACGTCAACGATCACATTTTTTTTTCTTAATTATCGACTAATCAATGAAATATAACAATTATTTTGCATCGTTTCGAACCGACGTATCGGTTTATCGTCAGTTATATGCAGCCGTAAATATAGCACAGCAATACGTGATAGTAACAACAACCTGTAGAAAAACGAATAAGGACACTTGGTAGTTTTCTACTTAAAACTTCCTTAAACGTATCTCGATTCACGAATCGGTATGGTACAAGGAGACGTAAATCCTCAAATACAAGATAACTGATTCTATAAAAATATAGTACAATACCGCATGATTGAATATCACGTATAAGGCCACATCATCCATTTCTATCACGATCTACATATGTATTCGCATCGTAAATATTCGAATCCATCGTTTTAGTCGTTTCTTTGTTACACGAATCGTTGAAAATCTTCTGGTACAGTATCGATTGTAAACACGTATAAAAACTATTATAAAATCCACGAATAAATTCGTTGCTTGGTTGACGTTACGTTATTCCCTTACGTATTTTTCTTTAATATACATATTATTAACAATCTTTTCGGCCAATTGTAGCATTTTATCCGTTCAATTCTTATATCAAGGAATTTATATGCTCATTCGTTACAGTCTACGCGGCGAGCAGTTTTCCACATTTCCAATTTTGATTACACCTATTGAATTAATTACTGTAGAGGCAAAAGGTATTCACGAAATACGTACGACACGATAGTAAATCAATGAACATCTCTTAAAATTAAAGTTATAAAAAAAGAAACAAAAAAAAAAAAAAAGAAAAGAAAAAAGGAGAAAAAAAAAAGAAAATAAATGACAATTAAAAGCTGCATAAAATATTACAATGAACACATTACATCCATTTAAGAATCTATACAATATAATAATTAATATTTACCAATATTATTTATATTCGTCGTAACATTCAGTGTAAAAAAAAAAGAAGAAGAAGAAGAAGAAGAAGAGAAAGAGAAAGGAGAAAAAAAGAGAAAAAGAATTAAATAA
>CM039639.1:53754-113754 GCA_022405125.1 Anthidium xuezhongi | reverse complement strand
AACTGCGTTAATAGTTGACGTTGATCAGATTTATCTAAAGTAGAACCAGAAGCTGTGGACAGACCGCTCAGTCCTGAGGCAGAACTAATGCCACTGGTTGTAGATAAAGTAGATATAGTACTAGCAGCACTAGAACCTACTTCTCCTGTTCCTCCGATATTCGCAAAAGGTAACAGGGAATTGCGAATTTCAGCTAAAGCCTTCTGATGGTATCCAGAGCCACGAGTGCTCGATTTGTTAACCGTGGGTGGATTCATAGTGGCCCATGCTAGGCCTTTTGAGACCTAGCTTTAATCCGGCTGTGACATATATATATGTATGTATGCATACATCTAAAACAGAATATCAAGTTGTCTTCTTAAAAACATCTGAAAACTTTATAATAAACTCATTTATAAATTCATTTACAAAATCATTAATCATTTATAAAGCTCAAAACTTTAATCGTATAAATCTCCATATGTTACTTGATTAAACGTTCCATGTACAATTGTATCTTTCTTATTATAAATATAATCTATACTGTGTAAGAATTCTTGTCGTCGACCAAATAAATCTACTAACACAATATTTGCAAAATAATTTAACGCCAATAAACTTGAATACAAACTCTTGGTAGTGTTGTTGCACTGATATTATTATTACGTATTGTATATTAATTTCAACTTAAACTTAAATATTATTTGAAAGCAAAATACTTCCAATTTTAAGCAATAACATAGATGCGATATCAATAAATCGGTAAACATCAACATACATTATTCATCATGTTGAAAATCTTAATTATTATGTAAAATTACTTTATTTCATTACTCATAAGTTTTCATTTATATTCTTTAGAATTGCACATTGTTAAATAAAACGGATTCGCATGCAATCTCGACATTTTTTCAATCTTTTCTATGTAATATTGAGATCGATCAAAAATCTAACCTATTCATTAGATGCGTGAAAGATCGATCCAAAATGTCCTTTGTATGTTAAATGAGTAACAGTAACACACTTTCTTCATAGATGAAAGGACATTCGTTCAAATATTTCTTGCAATACGTTTAACCGAAGTACTAATCAAGAAAGAACAAGTTTAGAGCATATTCTATTCTCACGTTTCCACAAAACTCATGTGACGGGGGTAACATGCACATAGAATTTTTAATTCACTATTTTTTCTTCAAATTAATTCTGTAATATTCCAATTTATACTTGTAATTACATCAGCAATAACAAAGAAAGATACAGCCGTAAATTACTAAAGTAACTGGCAGCCATTTTGAAGTGCCACATTCCTACACCGACTTGACACTCTTTTTCGTAATTTACAATATACATGAAGCTCGTATGCGAAAAAATAAATCGGTCTTTCTAATTAATATCTAATATATTTAACGGTCAGTATTTATTTCTTAGCGAAGCGATCGAGATATCAAATTTTCAGGAAGCTACATTCAAAAGTTTGATCATACAAAAATTTCTTCGGCAATTTGCAATTGCTTCTTTTGTGCCAAATGGATGTCAACATTATATTTATCGTTTCTATTATTTCGTTCAACATTTATTTCTCATACCTACAGCGAACATTTGACTTAATTTAAGTTGATTTACTTCTGATTAAGTTCGATTTCTCTTTAATTTCGTACTCTACCACTTCTCGAATATTCATACTATATACATACATATTACATATCTATGTTCTCTTCTACTTATATATCCGATCTTAATAATTAAATGGTTTTTAACCTAAATACAATTTGATTTAAAAATAATTTTTAATTACTACTGATGCCATTTATTTTTAGTCTGACCACAAACCAATTCAAATCAATATTTTCGTTAATTTCACTGTGTTTCTCTTTTTCTTACTTAAGTTAATTCATTCTGGAAGACGAATTGAAAATATGAAACAACGAAAGTTACATTTTAATTTTATTATTATTGCGTATACTTCTGATTTATGCTAAGATCTATTTGGTATGAAAGAAAAGAAAAATAAATAAAAATACAGTTCATTGGCATTGTATTTACGTCATATTGTGGAACGTATCTGTTTTGCAGTTATCCATATTTTAAACCTAAATGCGTTAACAGCAGTATGTGTATATATATATGTTCCTTTAATCGGAACAACGTATTCATAGAATTTATTTCTCATCCATTTTTATTGGATTTTTTAAAATTACCATCTTCACCTATCATCATACGATGAAATAGGAAATTTAAGTACATGTAGTGAATTCATATACACGCGCTTGCGCTTGCGCGGTTAAATTTCACACACGTACCTGTTGGTACACGCGTAATCTCATATGACTCTATATGTGTACACATACGGTTAAAATAATAGCCTACTACCAAGAATGTGAACTACCCTTGACAAGAGTACCAATGGATTAGTCAAGTGGCGTATCTATCCCTTTATAATTTAAAATCGTAATAAACCTATTTTTAATCATATCCAACTCTATAAATATTTATAAAAAATTACAAAACACAAAATCAGAAAGTACAATAAATTTTGTTTCCTTATGAAGTGTCCAGTCTATATCTATATATCGATAACCCTAGCCTATTTTGTAACCATAACCCTGTAAAATCTTTTGAGCATAAATAACCCAATTGTAACGAAATCTGAGATGACTCTAAACAGTTTTGCGGCTACTCGTCAAGCAGCGCTACTTCCTCAGCTTTAACAGCGCCACAAAAGCTCCACGGACAAGAAGATAAACGTAGTTAGTTGTCGTAGGTTAGGGTTATAAATTCATTTGCTAGGTTGATTATAAGTACAAATTGTTATTGAAATAAATTATTTTCATATCGAACAATGGTAATGTTCAACCATCAGACACTTCGAGCATGTTAGTTTTGATTGGTTTAGTGTGATTCGTAACTTTATGGTAACGCGCAAGCGTTCTTACCATGTCTATAATGTTAAACGCGCATGTTTAGCGACATTTTTTATTTAGTATATGTTTCTTTGCACGACACCTTTTTTCCAACCATTTATATAGTATCTTTATCTATCGTGTTATATGACCAGGAAAGAAGAAGCAAACTGTAGAAACGCGCAAAAAGAATGAATACTTTCTCTTGCGATCACGTCTGTACCGTTGTATACAATCTGCTAGTCAGAATAATCAAATAAAAGTAATCCTAAGGAAAGTTTAAATTTGAACGAAAGGGAAATATATGTACATATTTATATGACTGCATGAAAATTAATCACAACATTCAACGCATAGAAGACGGAAAATAAATAGTAATTATGGTAGCTCATATTATGTGCTTAACCTCCTCAGGTGGAATCCCTTTATTTTCTCGGCAAAAAGGAGAAGGGGACACGGTAAAGCATACATATTTAATAATCAACGAAAACATAATTCATAAATTTATACATACATGAAGTGTGATCTTCTCTATGATATTCGTAGATGACATTTTCTAAAATCGCATCACTGAATGGAATACATATGTTTCTCAAGTCGCAAGATATCAAGTTATTAAATACAGATTTACCTGATACAACTATAATGTGGAAAGAATTTGAACAAAGCATTGCTTTAATTGTTATTGCAAGCGGAACCACAAAATATGTTTTAAATAAATTTCTCGATGCAGTATTTGGTGCAATGATTTTGTTTGTTGGTATCGAAGAATTAAAGAGCACAAAAAATATTGAAAAGCTAAAAAAAGACATGCGTCTATGCAGTCCAGTTGTTGATAGTTTATTGCAATGTATTGATGTTGGAGATGGAATTTATTCTAAGACCGATATCATCAACATGACAGAATGCATTATGTGTCAAGAAAATAATGCGCTGCAGGTACTTAAGATTCATTTAATTATTAACATTTTAGAAAATTGAGTAATAATATATTTAAGACATATTTAGAGAGTTATGTGGAATGTTTGGATTCTGTATACGGCTGCGTTTTAATACATGGATGTTTGGCAGTAGCCACAGAAGGATGGTGGAGTTTAAACTCCATCGAAAGAAAGTTGTTGATAATAGCTGTTAACAGTGAAGATACTTATACTACGCGTGACATTCCAGTATTTTTACCTTATAAAAGTCCGAATGTAGGTATTTTTAAAAAGATTTCTCATAAATTATTATAAAATAAAATAAATTATATTTACCATGGGAGACTATATAGATAGCCTTCAGATTGGTATCTGTTAGATTGGTCAATCATATCGAAGTATTAACATTGTGTGGACCAAATCCAGAATTATCAGAAATCGAGAGATTTGCTATACAATGCTGGAAAAATAGCATTGACATTTTACGTAATGCAGAACAGTGCTACCCAAGGAATTTACCCATATCTATAAATTTAGATTCTGAAACACTCGGGTAATACATATAGAAATATTTCACCAAGTGAATACTTTTAAAAAATTGTTAAAATGTGTTATCCTTACTTTTTTAGATTTTTGTTGGCAAATTATAAAGTGCAAAAATTCATACTCAGTAAAAATACTCAATATACAAAAAATAGAATTAGTGGATCACACAGATTAGACATATTAAAAACTTTTTATCATCAAGCTGTGGAGACTTTTATATTATCATCTGAATCTTGTGACGACCAGACTATCAGTGATAACTGGATATTTGCTGGCGCAAAGGAGACTTATCTATGTTCAGAATATCACAAATGTTACGCGGTTAAACAAGGAGACCATATACTTTGTATTTTATATGCTTCTATGGTGCCTACTCATACTATGAGATTAATTTGTCAGAAAGTATTGAAAACTTTACTTGTAGATAAACAAGGTTGCTGGTAAAACTTTACTATAATTCTTTATGTTTGATTTACCGTTATAGTATTAATATTCTTTATGTTTTCATATTAATTTGATATAACTGTATTCTTTTGTACTTATAAATAAATAAATAAATAAATTCAGTATGTAATATGTTTGCGTGTACCGGCAATTGAAGTAATCAATAAAAATTCTATTTCTTTTTTCTACAACAGTGTACGTTCAATAGTAATAATTCATTTGCTTAAAATTAGGGGATTTTCAAGGTAACTGAATTATTGTCAGAATCAATTGTAGAATCGTTCTAAAATTGATGTAAAACTGAAAAAACAGCGATTCTAGAGTCGACAGAGGAATTATAAGTGAAACAGACATAAAGAGATTTCGATTTCTTTTAACAATAATTGATAATACACATTCTTTGTAACTGTTTCGATACCGCGCACGTTTTTTAAACATCGATGACAAAAATATCGATTTATTGTCAATCGTTATCATCTTTACCCATGCCTAACACTGCGCAACACGCATAATACTACAGAAAGAATACAACAAATAATCACTATAATTTTAACGATATGATGAAGTGTAAAATTTGTTATTCTGCAACAAATTAATCGTATATATATTAATATTCATTCCGAATTAATAATACTAATATTAGAATTTAAATTAAAAATTAATTAATAAATTATGATCGATACAAAACCGAATGACACAACAGACTTTTATGTGGGTTTAGGATTGGCCATTAGTTCTACTGGTTTTATAGGTTAATTAATATTTATGTGTATAAAAGTCATTAGGAATTGTAACAATAAATAAGTTATAAATTTCATATTAATTACTAAAAGTTATTGTATTTATATAGGTGCTAGTTTTATTATAAAGAAAAAGGCATTGATTCGTCTTCAAAGATATGGTGCATTACGTGCTTCATCTGGAGGATTTGGTTATTTGAAAGAATGGATATGGTGGGCTGGTCTTCTTTCAAGTATGTGAAATGAATAAAGTTTTCAGTAATTCAGTAGTATTATTTTCAATTTCTGTTTTTATTAATGTTGTAGTTTACCTTATTAAAGAATGTAAAGAGTACATCTTTTCTTATAAAATAAATTTCTTCTTTAAACAAAAAGGAAAAGTATATGCATATATACGTCTGTGTTCATTACAGTGGCCATAGGAGAAGCAGCTAATTTTGCTGCTTATGCTTTTGCACCTGCTTCATTGGTTACTCCTTTAGGAGCACTCAGTGTTTTGGTATCTTCAGTATTAGCATCAAAGTATTTAAATGAAAAGCTTAATTTATTGGGAAAGGTAACATCATAATATATGTACAGACGTTCATGTTCCAATGTATAACACGTATAAATTGAATGAACATAATACAGTGATATTTGTTTTAGATTGGTTGCCTTTTATGTATCTTAGGTTCTATAGTTATTATACTTCATTCTTCAAAGGAGGAAGAAATTAGTTCATTAGATGAACTTTTAGATAAAGTCAAGAGTCCAGGATATATTATTTATATCTTAATTGTGATAACGTTTAGTTGTTTAATCATTTTTTACGTTGGTCCTGCTTATGGAAAGCAAAATATCTTGATATATATTTGTTTGTGCGCATCCGTTGGATCATTGACTGTTATGAGCTGTAAGGGATTAGGATTAGCTTTAAAAGAAACCATTAGTGGACATAATAATGGGTTTACAAACTGGCTAACATGGGCTTTGCTGTTCAGTGTAGTACTTTGTGTTAGTGTGCAAATGAATTACTTAAATAGATCGCTTGACTTATTTGAAACTACAATCGTAACACCAATTTATTATGTACTTTTCACAACGTTAGTAGTAATTGCATCTGCTATATTATTTAGAGAATGGGAACATATGAGCGCAGAAGATATTTTAGGTTCTTGTTGCGGTTTTCTCACTGTTATAATTGCAATATTTCTCTTAAATGCGTTTAAGGAATTGGATGTACATTTAGATAATATTAAACATATATTAAGGCCTAAAAGAGAAATAGTTTTAAGTAATAATAATCAGTGGGATGATGCAGATAAAGAAAGACTATTAATAAGAGTAGAAACTAAAAGATTAGATCTAGGTCATACATATGGAGCTCAAACTTTAACAAGAAGCGTGTAATGTGTAAATATAATTATATACTATAATACACAGATATAAAATAAGTTCAAAGTATTTGTATTAATACATTATTACTAATTATAACTCATTGTACATAATAAACATAACCTTACAATTATCAAATATAATATTCATGTAAAATTATCTTTGTAATTTATTTTTTTTCTTCGTAGGAATAGAGGACGAAATTTGTAATAGATGCAACTAAAACATATAGATATTTATGTAACTACACGCATTTTGTTGTTACTATTGCAAGAAATAAGTATCTACTCTAATCAACTTAAAATATTAATATCAATCGTTTTATTGAATAATAATTATTGAAGCGTTTAATTGATAGAAATTCTGCTTATCATTCATTATCATGTGTCACATTTTCTATATACTCTCTATACTATTGTAACATAAACATGTAGAAAATAAAGTTAGAATAAATCTTGCATTAACAATTCTATCTTATTAATTAACATCCTGCTTCTTTCGAAAAAACGAAACAATACTATAATAACTTTTTCATTATATGTTTATTGAAAATGATATTCTGAACACGTAAATCACTGTAGTTCAAATCAGTTAAAGTTCTTGGTATCATCGCTACAGTTACAATGTCGTTCAGTTTGGCTGCTTTTTCATATATCGTGGCTTTAATTGTAGATGCTTTTTTAATATTCTTTGCAATATTTCATGTACGTGATATTCACAAATGATGATAACTATTTCTTATACAAAATATTAACTAAAAAATTTGATATGAATCATCATTGTAAATTATTTCTAACCTTAATTTTTTAAATTCATAGAGTGTGTACATGCATATAATTCGTAATAAAAGACATTCAAATTTTCAGGTTATTGCATTTGATGAATTAAAGACTGGCTATAAAAATCCCATCGAACAATGTAACAGTTTAAATCCGGTGAGGTTTTGATAGTTTTTTATAACTTTACTTATTTAAAATTCATAATAACAATGTTAATATTAATATTTCAGCTAGTCATTCCAGAATATGGCTTGCACATTTTAATTAACTTTTTATTTTTAATTAGTGAACAATGGTTTTCATTACTTCTAAATGTTCCATTAATAGCGTATCATTTATGGCAATACTTTCATAGACCTGTTATGTCTAAACCAGGTCTTTATGATCCTACTAGTATAATGAATGCTCAAGTTCTAATGATTCACCAAAGAGAGGGATGGATTAAACTTGCATTTTATCTTTTATCATTTTTCTATTATTTATATGGGTAAGTTTTAAAAGTTTTTCTTATGTGAAATTTCATTTTAGAAGTAAAATAATATTTATGTAAAATAATATTGTATAAAATCTTTTTGTTTCAGCATGATCAGTTCATTGATTCATTAAAGAAGGAATTTGTTATTGTATTTTCAATAACTTTCTGCATTATTTTTCAATATACATGTATGTATAAGGTCAGTGCTGTGTATAAATGAAGGGATATTTAACATGGTAGAATGTTAAGATTTTTTAAAATAAAGCTTAGCATTTGAAATACCCATTTTTTTTACTTTAACGTAAATATGTATACATACAATATACATGTTCAAACGTATACTTACTCGCACATATGTACATATGCATATATTTTTCTATAATAAAAAATTAAATTGAAACTCATTTAACGAATATCGTCTAATTTTCATATTTTTTATTTTTTATATCATATTAAGTCATCAAGCGATATGTTCTATGCAATGAAGATCGAAGCACGAATAATGATGGAAAACTTCTCTCTCTAATTTCTTTAATTGAGGGGAAGCATTATACAGGGTGTCCCAGAACTCCTGTAGGAGCCGGAAATGGGGGGTAGCTGAGACTATTCTGAACAACAATTTCCTTTGCAAAAATATCGGATGGGGCTTCGTTTTTGAATTATGTAGCAAAAACACTGACCAATCAGAGCGCGTCCCGGGCGCGCACTCAGTACCGTCAGTGTACTTGAAACATAAAAGTGAACATAAAAGTAAAAAACAAATGGTAGAATGTTATGAGAGTAATCGTACCTTAGAATAAAGGGAATGACTGAATGGCTGGATATCCCAACAGAAGGAATAAGTACGCCGATCGGACCTCCCACTCCTTCCACAGCAATCTCGCAAAATTACAATTGTAAACGTTAGTTATAAATAATATAATAACTATTGTAAAGCTGAATATATAAATCATGTACTTTATTGAATAAATGCAGCTTTTTAGTACCATGAACGTTTCTAATTAGTTAACAATCGCGATAAAGCAAGAAAATAATAAATAAAGGCTCTGAAATGTAGTCTTCGAGTCTCGTAATCAAGCGCAGGTTTATATCGATTTATATACTTAAATGATGTTCTAGGATCACCAAATTTGAACTAAAGGAAGGGGAAACATTATATTATCATAAAAGTATCAATTTGTCACCGTACAGGCTCTATTTTTTATTATTTTTACAATTTTTTAAATAATTATATTTTTTTTACCCCTGGCGCCATCTCCGAACAAGGTGCTGAAACTGATCAACAATTACCGACTGAGAAATCCGAAACATCGTTAAAAATGGCGGGCTTTTTAAATGAGAAATGTGTCATTTTGAAATTTTCTTAATTAAATTCCTTAAAAAGGTTTATTTATTCAATTCCTACTTGATTATGAGACTGGGAGAACTCGTGTATAATTTCTGATAGTTTAGATAATCGAAAAACCTTCATTTAAGAACTACAGAAGTGATTTTTGAGCACTTATAATAGTAGCAGAGTATTCCCCAAAGTTATTAATTTTTTACAGTTTAAAAAACATCTTAAATTAATAAAATGCTGTACACAATCGCACTGAAAGCATTGAAAATGATAAAATTAGAACGATATCCATGTTAATAGCTTTGAATCGTTTATTATACAACTTTAAAAGTTATATTAATGAAAAAAAGACATAAATGTAGGTTTTTCTCTTATTAAAACAATCAGAAATTATGCACCAGTTCTTCTAGTTTAATAATTAGAGCAGAAGTTTAATTAATAAACCTTTATAAGGAATTTAATTAAGAAATATCAACATAGTATATTACTCATTTTGAAAAGCCCGCCATTTTTAACGATGTTTCGGAATTCTCAGTCGGTAATTATTGAGTAGTTTCAGCACTTTGTTCGCAGGTGGCGCCAGGGGTAAAATAAAAAGTCGGTAAAAATTATTTTATTAAAAATCGGCTTTTTAACACCATTACATAAAATATTTTGTTGTTATAAATGTCTCTATAACTTTAGTTTATCCGAAAAGTGGCCTGGTTTTTGAAAAAACACAATTTTCTGTTTCGCTAATTTCGTCGGTAACACTCCATGTACCGTCCTCAGTTGCTCTTTAAAAAAATTGAAAAATAAAGCTTGGACGATATTAAATTCATTATTTTATAATAATACAATGTTTTATGTTTCTACTATTCAAATTAGATGACCCCAGGACTGTATTTAATTATACAAATTGCTTTATCTCTTCATGCCGCTCATTTACCTTCGCTACAAACTCTAACAACGTAATATTATAATTATGTAATTATATTAAAATATTATAATTATTATAATTATGCAAATTTTGTTACAATTATTATAATTATATGGTTTTACAATGAATAGTTGTTATGCCTACAAACTTTTATTTTATTTTAGTTCATTTTAATGTATTTTATAATTATTAATTCTTTAATTATTTATTGATTAAATTGTTCTCATTTCTTATACATTTCTTTATTAACTTATTGTACAATATTTGTATTACTGTTTTCAATGTTACTGTTATTTATTAACTATATTATTGCTAAATTCATTAAGGTTGATTATTTTTATCAACTTTACTAAAACATACGTTGAACATGCCCTTCTTAACTTATTATAAAATATTTGTATCATTATTTTCAATTTTACAATTATATCTTATATACGTTATTGTTATATCTATTAGAATTCAATATTTTTATAACTTTACGTACAGATATGTTACAATTTTTTATATAATTCATTGTGCAATGGTTTCATACTGTAATGTAATGTTTTTATTATAATTTTACATTTTAAAATTATTGATGGATTAAATTAAGATTGCGTTTATAATTTGAAATATTAAATAAACAGTCAAAATTATTTTAGAAACAGTAAAATTACAATTGTAACCGTAAGTTGTAAATAATTTAATAACTATTCTAAAGCTCAATGTATAAATCATTTAGTTTATTGAATAAATGCAGCTTTTTAGTACCATGAATGTTTCTAATTAGTTAACAATCGCGATAAAGCAAGAAAATAATAAATAAAGGCCCTGAAATGTAGTGATAAAAAATGCTCTAAACCGAATGAATGCAAACTTATTTCTTGCAAATGATTATGCAGACGGTGTTTTTAGACATGCCTTTTACCTTTAAGTATCAATAATTTATCAATAATTACCATGTACACTTACAAGTACATGGTTGAGTCCAGTTTACATTTTTTCTTCACTTTTTAACATTCCATGTAGGTAATTTTCAAATTTATTCCTCCTTTATAATACCGAAAAATATTCTGCAATTTTTACTTATTCATTCTGTTGGGATATCCAGTCATTCAGTCATTCTCTTTATTCTAGGGTACGATTACTCTCATAAGATTCTACCATTTGTTTTTTACTTTTACATTCAATATTACTTATGCTTAACGCTTCCTGTTCTACCGAGGAGCTTGTCCCGGGGCAACTAGGCTCGACGCTACACTGACGGTACTGAGCGCGCGCCCGAGACGCGCTCTAATTGGTCAGTATTTTTGCTTAATAATTCAAAAACGAAGCCCCATCCGATATTTTTGCAAAGGAAATTGTTGTTCAGAATAGTCTCAGCTACCCTCCATTTCCGGCTCCTACAGGAGTTCTGGGACACCCTGTATAAAGCGTTTCAGTACAGCTTAACTGTGTGATTTGTCAAAATCACCAAACTCCTTTGAGAAAAAACTAGTTTGCCGTTTGGCTAGTGACATTGATACTAAGGTTTTCTGGTTCGAACGTATATACTTTATATGTTTATATTTTATGTACATTCTCTATGGATATACAATTCTTAATTTATAAGCTAAGTCAATTTAATTAATAGATTATGTATATTACATATACCATACGTATGGTGGGGTTGCGGTCCGGATCTAACATTTTTATTACTTCACTTTTAATAAAGTATTAATTTGATACCATTTTTTCAATACAATGGAACTATATGTCGACAACCCACCGAAATCTCAATTTATTTAAGCGTTTTCAATATCGAAACTTCTCACTAATTTATAGTTTACTCTTTCAATTTCTTATTAAAAATTTCTTGTATTACTACGTGTATAAATTATATGAGAGACAAGTAAATATACATTTGACTCGAAAAACCACAGTATCAGTGCTGCTAACCAGGTGGCAAAGCTGTTTATTTCCAAAGATGGCGAATTCGAAAAACCACAACTTGTAGAACCCACGTCGTATCCAGTTACACACACACACACACACACACAGACACAATCAGCGAGGGGAACTATTCCTTTGCATGCGACTGCAATGTATATACACAGACGTGCTTACGCATGCGTATGAATCCATATATAAATTGACTTGCATGCGCCACATGTACCATATTCAATTAATTCTAACCTTAATCTTTATTAACAATAAAATGAATAGTGTTTTTTAAAAACATACAGAGTGTTTGTTTATAAAAGAAATTGAATCCAGTACATTGTCGTATTCAATACATTTTGTTACATAAAGATGCCGACTATTAATATTAAACGTGATTTATTATTTAAAGTCTTAAACAAAACATACTGTAAGTTAAATTTATAAAATAATTATTTTAATTTTGTGTACAATTAAATGATTCTAAATAATGTAAATTCAATTGAATACTGAATTATAATTTCCATATATTTTAATTTCTTCTTAATCTATCTGATGTTAATATTATGATTTTAGCGGATGAAGAATTCCAAGATTTATGTTTTAAATTTGGTTTGGAACTGGATGAAGTGGTATGGTACAAGTTAATTGTATCTAACAAATTATTAATGTTAATTATTTTATTGTATAGTTTAATATGTGAGAATAATAATGTTACATATTGATGTTTAGACAACAGAGAAGCAAATAATAACAAAGAAACAAGGTTCAGTTGAAAATATAGAAACTTCTGAGGAAGTTATATATAAAATTGATATCCCAGCAAATAGACACGATTTGTTATGTTTAGAAGGTTTAAGCGTTGGACTTCTTATATTTTTAAATGAGTATGTATAGTACATGTATAACATACGTATGTGTATAAATGGTTATCTATTATATATTCAGTAATTATATTATTTTTCAAATTATACTTTATCATATTAAAGCCATATTACAAATTTTATCTGACTTGTGATAATACATTGATAAAACATTTAAATTATTGTATTCTATTGGATTTAAATTTATACAATTTATATATGTATATCTGTTAACATAGGGTAGATATACCACGATATACAACAATATTACCAAATGAAGGCCCACAAAGAATTGTTATGACAGAGCAGGTATATAATTTAATTGATTATTAAAATTAAACTACTATAAAAGTGAAATGTGAAAAAATATATTTTCCAGTGTTTAAAAGTCAGAGGACATATTGTTGCAGCCATTTTACGTGATATTACATTTACAAAGGATTCCTATGATAGCTTTATTGATCTACAAGATAAGTTGCATCAAAATATAGGTAGAAAACGAAGTTTAGTATCTATTGGCACACATGACTTAGATACTGTTAAAGGACCATTTTTATATGATGCAAAATCACCAGCTGATATTTTTTTCAAACCGCTTAATCAAGATAAAGAATATACAGGAGAAGGAATTATGAATTTATATGTTGTAGGTGTCTTAAGTTTGAATTTACTTTGTATTTACCTTGAACTAAATATAACGTTCAAAATTATTTTACAGAATCACACACAATTAAAACAATATTTACACATTATAAAAGATAGTTCAGTTTATCCGATAATACAAGATAACAATGGGATTGTTCTGTCTCTTCCACCTATCATTAATGGAGATCATTCAAAAATTACACTTAATACTAAAAATGTATTGATCGAGTGCACTGCAACTGATTTGGCTAAGGTATATGTAACAGTAATATTTTTATTAGGTAAAAAACAAATAAAACTAAAATTAACAAAATTTATAGGCAAAAATAGTATTGGATACTATAATTTGTGCTTTTAGTCAATACTGTAGAACGAAGTACTCGGTAGAGACAGTAGAAGTCGTATATCCCGATAAACAAGTATTTCGTTATCCCGATTTGAAATATCGTATCGAGGAAATTGATTGCAAAAAAGCAACAGAATACATCGGTATAAAACAAACGCCAGACGAAGTAGCGCATTTGCTTTCTCGAATGTCGTTGAAAACTTTCGTTAAAGCAAATAATAAATTAAACGTTGAAATCCCTCCTACCAGACACGATGTGATACATGCATGTGATATTTACGAAGATATTGCTATAGCATATGGTTATAATAATATTAAGAAAACTATACCGTATTTATCTACAGTTGCAGAAGAAGTAAGAATAAATTTGATTGATTATTAAATTTGAAAAATTCGAAACCAATTTGATTATAATGCTTTTTTCTTCTATATTTTAAATATAGTTTCCACTAAACAAATTATCCGATCAGTTGCGTATAGAATTAGCTTGTTCTGGGTTTACAGAAGCATTAACTTTTTCATTGGTACGTACAGTTTCTACTAATATTTTGACTGAATCAAATAACTAATCAAGTAATTAGCTAATTGGGTTTCTCTTCGTAGTGTTCGCGCGAGGATATATCAGATAAATTAGGTCATAAATTAGAAGATATATCCGCAGTTTATATATCAAATCCAAAAACATTAGAATTTCAGGTATGTGCGTATTTGTGTGTGTACATATATATATATATATATATATATATATATATATAAACAATATTAATATTTTATTTGAAACTTTACAGGTGGCACGTACTACTTTGTTACCAGGCTTATTAAAAACATTAGCTGCAAATAAAAAAATGCCGCTTCCTCATAAATTATTTGAGATTTCCGATGTAATATTAAGAGACAATACTATAGAAGTTGGGGCACGCAATAATCGATATTTGTGCGTGATATACTGCAATAAATCGGATGGTTTTGAAACAATACATGGTTTGTTGGATAGAATATTACAAGTGTTAGAAGTACCATGGGATTCTGATAAAAACGGAAGTGGATATCACCTTCGTGATGCTGACGGTAAACTATAATACGAAGAATCATTTCATTATAAAAATTAAGTTATATAAAGATCTGTTTCGTATTCTATATTATTTTTTCAGATTCAACTTTCTTCCCTCGTCGTTGCGCAGAAATATTATGCTACAATAAAGTGATAGGAAAAATGGGTGTTCTGCATCCAGATGTACTATTAAAATTTGAATTAAATACACCCTGTTCTGTATTAGAAATTAATATAGAATCATTTTTGTAAAATATATAATAACATATTTCTTATTTACCACATATTCAAATAAATAATGTATTTTTCTTATTATTATTTTTACTTTTATGTAATAAGTTAATAAAAAATATTAATATCTTTTATAATACGATATACATATACAACGAATATACAATATGTCATGTTATATACATTAGAATTATATTAAACTTTATTTTACGAACAGAATTTTATTAAATTTCATAGGATATTTTTAAAGTTTTAAAAAAGAAAGTTGAAAATATTACAATTATACGCATACACATAAACACACACGCCCTCTTGATCTCTCTCTCTCTCTATGCGTATACACGCGCGTGAACACGCACACGTGTGTGTATTATATATATATATATATATATATATATTGTACGCATACAAAAGATTAGATTATAATTAGATATTCTATTTTTTTCTTATTAAATGTTCTTCGTTGTTACTTAATCAGTCATTTGTCTAAATATTTTTATGTACATAATACTAACAATAATAATTTTATATTTCATTAATATATTTCATATTGTTTCTTTTAAGAATTAATGTAAATTATTGAATGATAAAAAAAATAAGTAATTAAAAAGACGAATCGGGATGAACAAACAGAAAGATAACGTATAAACGTTTAAAAATGTTAAATTCACCATTGTATAAGGATAAGTTGAATATACCCGCCACGGAAAACGAAAGATGGCACATCAAATCGCATGAAATAATATAGATGGTTGAAGAGGCATCCGGGAGTCTTACCGTCGGCCATAGTAGAAATGGCGGGTGTTAGCTTACGTGAATGACGGCGATCGTGCTCGAGATTATTATCGAAAAACGAGTGTTCTGTGTGTGTTTTACGACACGGAAACGATACTTTAGTATCATATGATTCATCTGGAAGGTAAAGATGCAGAATGTAGCACAAGGAACGACCTCGGATAGTCAGAAGCACGAGAAATCAGCAAGCATTCACCACGACATTGGAAAGACGTCGTCGACTCCCCAGTCTTCGAACTCCAGTCCAACGAAGTCAGAGACCGAGACCTTCTCTGAACTGCAGCCACGCTTTATGGCAGACTCGTCGGAGAGTGAAGAAGACAGTGTTTCAGAGGTAAACGAAATGAAATGAAATGAAATGAAAAGAAAAAAAAGAAAAACATGCCACGTTGTGAATAAGATATATTGGTGCGATGAGAAGTTGAGCGCACGCATGTACGCACGCATATGCACCGTGAACGTATACGCACACGCAAGTACGCACACGCATACACACATACAAATCTACTCAACATGCAAACTCACACATACGACACGCGCGAATCCGTTGCCGCTTCTGTCGTTCGTCCAGTCACCATCCCCCTCCTAACTTCTTGTTCTTCTTTCTTACATATTGGCTCACTTTTATTTGTCTCTCGTGTATATATTTGTATACATATATCAATGCGTCATGGTGGTGCGTGCGCGCACGCACACGTCACCTTTTTCACAAAATCTATTCGAATCGATGTTAATCTTACATGACATTCTCTAATTTCATTGTACATCCATTTAATATAATTTTGTTGCGAACTAAGCAACGATAATATCTTGACATCATATCATCAATATCTAAACTCAGTTTTATACATGCTTTTGATAATTTTACATTGCTAATGTGCATACATCTGCATTGTCAACGACGAAGGAATTGTTTTTAGATAAAAACAATATCGATACAATATTATAATCGAACGTACTATTGCCAGTGTGTAAACAATAATAAGAAAAGAAAAAATGGACGTTTTGCAACGTGCTAGTAAATAGAACTGATAGGTAAATTAAAAAAGATTCATTCGTCTTTTCGTACAGTTGAAATTCGACTTCGAACGCAAGTTATTGATAACGCAACAATCAACGGTACCTAATCGCTACGAATTGAAACGAATTTTATATGAATACCTTACAAGAGGTAAAGGGAGAAAGAACGGAAAGGGAATTCATCAGGGACGTTATATAATTGGGATAGGATGTGTTTAACAATTGATAAAATGTCAGTATATTGTTTGTGCGTGACTCAGTTTCACTAACAGTACGTATCCTTTGATTTTTCATATGTACTCTCTTCGATTATTCGATCCCATTAATATTATTAAACCTCGAACCTTTTTGGTTTGATTAGAATCTCGATCGGCAAATAAAAATGTATTTAAAATAGAAAATCAGCTAGAAAAAAGAAATAGAAGATATTTTGCCTTTTTCAGTTTTACGTAGTTTTGATAAACGTATACATACGTAGAAATATTGGTTAAAGCACTACGGTTAGCTGCACTGCATAATCAAGCGCGTGCGCACGCACGTGTACGTTGCGTATATATTTATGCAAGTAGACAGTTTGTGTATATGCTCCCATGTGTGCGCGTATGTATGTGGTGTATCTGTATGTATATGCGTTGTATACGTACATATACTTTTCAGTGCACTAGCAAAGTGGCATGCAGCAACACATTCACCCGCGCGAGTTGTACGCGTGTATTATACACACACACACACACACACACACGCGCGCGCGCGTCCGCGAACACTCACATACATACATATATACATACATGCACACATATATATACATGCACACGCGCGCACAAACACGCACACATAAATACCTACACAATACACGCGCGCGCACACACACACATATACAGAAAGACAGGTATATCTGTATGTGTGCGGCTATTTTACGTCCGCTTGCACTACGTTGTGCGCCACCCAGCGGAGTTCTCTTCGGCCGCGTTTCTCGTGTATTCGTGCGAGTTCGTGATCTTGCTTGCCTGCTCGATTCTCTTTATCTTATTTTCTATACGTCCATAGGTGTATTTTCTACCTTTACTGTAACAGCTAACTCATTCTGTGCCACTGTCAACGAGATTTCTGCTTTATCTTTGCCTCTGTTTCTGCCGGTTGTTTGCCTGCCTCTCCTGTGTCGCTCGTGGTCGTGGCGTGGAAATTGTGGAGAGCAGAGCCACCATATTATTCTATATTATACTAACAACGGTTACACGGAGTTCTTTTTTTCGTGATTTTTTTTTTTCGGTATAGACAATTATATATATCGGTTGGTGCGATGTGCTTGTAAGTTCGGTGAATACGCGGCGAATTTTCTTTACTGTAAATTTGATAAACTGAACGGAACGCGTAGGTACGCATACAGAGTATACCAAGGAAGTGTCAGTTTCGTCCTCCTTGGAATGGCTGCACATTGTTCTTATGTCTCTGTGTTCACTGGCAGGCGGTTTTAATCGCTTAGTAAAGATAGGATACTTTCACCTCTCTTCTGATTTACGTTTATGTCTCATCAGTTTCCACTCATCGCGCAAGAGGATATGACCTCTACGCGAGATGTACGTACGATGATTTAGATTAAGTAGAAATCTTAACTTGCTTTTAGAAATACCTAAAAGACTGTAATTGTACGTTTAGAGCATAGTCTAAGGATACTCTCTATTCTATTTTTGTGCAATACTTTGTAATTTGAGAAATTTTCATTTTTCTATTTTTACTTCATTTTACAATTTTAACGACCTAATATTTCTTTAATAACCATTACTTAATAGCATTTTTCCATTTTTTTTTTTATTTTCTGTTTTTCTCATCTTTCTCATCTTCCTGTGCATTACACGATAACATTGATTAACAGAACCTTTGTTTTTTCTGAAACTGTTAACATAAATCTATATTGGTTAAATGCAAGGTTATCTTATTCCATTTAAGCGCATGTATTATTAAATAGATTTAATTCAATACCGTTCACTATGCTTCAATGAAAAAATGAAATTTTATGTTTACACGTGTTACTTTTTATGTATACGATCTACATATGTCAAATTGAGATGTAACGTATACCAAACTTTAGACGCGATATAATTGTTTTGGTTTGTACGAGTAAAACTGGTATAAGCTACTTAAATTTTACATCGATGCGTGAAAATGTTGGCTAAACTGTTTTATTGTATATTATATTCGTTTATCAAATATAAGTGTACTTATTATGTATAAATCGTTCATCTAAGGATACTCTTACTAGAAGAAACGTTATTCTGTTATAGGTGGAGTGTTTTGCGATTGATCAGGTCGAATTAGACGAAGGTCATCATTTAGAGTCATCTAAGTTTCTATTAACTTCTGAAGATCCAGAAAGATCTGTGGATCCTGAGACTCAGGCACGATTAGAAGCTTTATTGGAAGCAGCTGGTATTGGCAAGTTGTCATCAGGCGATGGGAAGCACTTGGCTGATCACGAAGTGCTCCGTCGCTTAACATCCAGTGTTTCTTGTGCATTAGATGAAGCAGCAGCTGCATTAACTCGTATGCGCAGCGACAATCCACGCACACAAAACGAAAAGCGCTCTCTTGTAGAGGCTTGCAGTGACGGCGACGTTGGTACTGTTAAGAAATTATTAACCGAAGGACGCAGTGTTAACGAAACTACCGAAGAGGGAGAGAGTTTGCTCTCCCTCGCCTGCTCTGCTGGTTATTACGAACTTGCTCAGGTGTGAATTTTATCCGATACATTTGTATGTTCTTAACGTTTGTAGGAAAGAATATGTGCATACTTTATTGCTAATTTATATTTTAAATGTACAACAAACCGTTAAATGTGCCTACCGTCGTTATTAAATAGAACATTGGTCAGTATTTTATTATATCTTTTCACGGTACTATTAAAAATATACTCAAAAGGATATAAGAAATTATTTTGTCGCTCTAGGATAATGAAAAAAGTGAGATGTAATTAAAATACAAATGAAGATATTTTCTTATGTATTCATGTTTAATTTATTATGTTTTCTTGTTTTGTAAGGGTAAAATAAAGTATCTATTTTTTTTTTTTTTTTTTTTTTTAAGTTGTAGAAGAAGAAGTTGTGACAGTTTAACGATTAAACTGTTTCATTTTGTAATTACCTTCTTTTATGAACTAGGTACTTCTAGCAATGAATGCTAACGTAGAAGATCGAGGCATAAAAGGGGATTGTACCCCTTTAATGGAAGCTGCCAGTGCAGGACACGTAGATGTTGTGAGCCTGCTTATTGCTCATGGAGCTGATGTTAATGCTCAATCTACTTCAGGTATGAAATGTGATGAGGTTTTTTTTTAGAGTGTAAATGGGGTATATTATGTTGTTAATAATGTTTTTAATAATTTCGATACGATATATAATATGTATTAATTGAACTGTGTGAAATATTAATTTCAAAAGTGCTATCAGTACTTTAGTGTGTTAAATTATAGACTCAATATATAAATGTTTGTACACATTTTCAGGTAACACACCTCTTATATATGGCTGTGCGGGTGGTCACGAAGAGGTAGTGCGAGTATTGTTAGAAGCTGGCGCTAATATAGAAGATCATAACGAGAATGGTCATACACCTTTAATGGAAGCAGCTAGTGCTGGGCATGTTCCAGTAGCTAAAATTTTACTAGAACATGGCGCTGGAATTAACACTCATTCCAATGAATTTAAAGAATCTGCGCTAACATTGGCATGTTATAAAGGACATCTGGAAATGGTTCGGTTCTTATTAGAAGCTGGTGCAGACCAGGTAATTTTTTATGATGCACTTACCCTCATTTTTCAAACAGGGTATTTTATTAAAAAATAAATTGTATTTTTTGATTTGGTAGGAGCACAAAACAGACGAAATGCACACTGCCCTCATGGAAGCATCAATGGATGGCCATGTCGAAGTAGCTCGTTTACTGTTAGATTCGGGTGCGCAAGTGAATATGCCAACAGACAGTTTTGAATCTCCATTAACTTTAGCCGCTTGTGGAGGTCATGTTGACCTTGCTATGCTTTTGATCGAACGAGGAGCCAATATTGAGGAAGTAAATGACGAAGGTTACACCCCGTTGATGGAAGCTGCACGCGAGGGCCACGAAGAGATGGTTGCTTTACTCTTAAGTCAAGGTACAAACATCGATATTGTTCCCTTACATCTGTCAGATTGTAATTATTTAAGCAGTTGTGAAATGATAATGATGTATTTTGATGTAGGAGCGAACATCAACGCCCAGACAGAGGAAACGCAAGAAACAGCGCTTACTTTAGCCTGTTGCGGTGGCTTTTTGGAAGTTGCTGATTTTTTAATCAAAGCAGGAGCCGATATTGAACTAGGTGCCTCTACTCCTTTAATGGAAGCCGCACAAGAGGGTCATTTAGATCTCGTTCGTTATTTACTTGAATCTGCGGCAGATGTTCATGCTCAAACGCAAACAGGAGATACTGCATTAACGTATGCTTGTGAAAACGGCCATACCGATGTTGTGGATCTCTTGCTTCAATTTGGTGCTGATTTAGTATGTCTTCTCACAATCTTTTTGTAAAAATTACGTACCGACATACTTTGTAGTGAATTTACGTATTTACATGACTTTGTTACTCTCTTCTATGTAGGAGCATGAATCGGAAGGTGGAAGAACACCGTTAATGAAGGCATGTAGAGCTGGTCATCTCTGTACAGTTCAGTTTCTTATATCAAAACGTGCAGACGTTAATAGGCAAACAACAAACAACGATCATACACCACTTTCACTGGCTTGCGCTGGCGGACATCTCACGGTTGTAGAACTATTACTTGCTCAGTCTGCAAATCCATTTCATAAACTGAAGGTACGTCGTATGCAAATTATTGATTCGACAAATCTGTCATATCAAATTTTTCACATTGTTAAAATAAAACTATTATTATAGGATAATTCTACGATGCTGATAGAAGCTGCAAAAGGTGGACATACTAGCGTGGTTCAACTTTTGTTAGATTATCCTCATAGTATTATGATGAGTACACCACACAATGCAGTCCCTACACCTATGTTGCTCCCTCAACAACAACAACAACAACAACAACCACAGCAACAGCAGCAACAACAGCAGCAACAACAGCAGCAGCAGCAGCAACAGCAGCAGCAGCAGCAGCAACAGCAGCAGCAGCAGCAACAGCAGCAGCAGCAGCAACAGCAGCAGCAGCAGCAGCAACAACAACAACAGCAGCAGCAACAGCAACAACAGCAGCAACAGCATGTAACACATCAACAACATGTGCCCCATCAACAGCATACCTCCACTCAACCACAGTCGCATCAGCAACAACAACATGCTGCGGAACAACCACAAGCGCAAAATCTACAACCTAAACATAATACGCAGAAATCATTGTTAAGAAAAAATCGATCTGTAACCATGATGCCTGATATAAGTCTTACTTCTGCCGAGGCGCAACAAGTTCGTTCTCAGCCCGCAGGAGAATCTGTTCTATCAACCAAGGACGATACTAATATCTTGGACAAAGGTAGCGGAGGGTTTGCCAATCTTTCAGAACCTAATATAAGTCTTAGCCCTGCTCCGGCACCAACACCAGGATTAAATATTTCAGAAAATCGAAAGAAACGAATTCTTGAGGATATACAAGTAAGTACTTGTTGATCAATTTAGATTAATGAATTCTATTGATCTAATTGAGCTATAAATGAAATGTTTCAGAGGGTAGAAAGAGAGCTGCAGATTAACAGTCCGGAGGATTGTTTCTCCAGCTTCAGAAATTGCGTGTTAACCCAGCGACAGCAGCAACAACAGCCAACAGATCATGGCGAATCAGATACATTATCCCCAGGTATTGCATAATAATTCATTGATTGATTTTCAGTTTTTTTATCAGTAACTGTTCCATAGTATAAAGTGTTTTTAATAATGAAATTTTCCATCGAAAGGTTTAGTTTGCAGTACGAGTGGTATATCTGGGAATTCACTGACTCATCAAGCTACCAGTCAGGCAATAACGTTATATAATACATTTCTCAGAGGGAGACAATTGGAACGAGAATTTCAGTTATCTTTAGTTCCATCTATCTCGGAAACTTCTCCGACAACGAATACTTTTCCTACTTCTCCTCCTCTTTCTCTTGCAACGATACCTGTTACGTCGTCTGTTCCGTTGGTTACTTCAAATGTATCTTCGACAACCACGCCGAGTCCTCCGAGCATATCTACACCTCCTACTGTCATGGCTGTTTCTCAGCCTATCACTGCGAGTAGCGATGTCAGCCAAAATACCGCTATAAGTGATCGTCCGAAAGCAAAACCCGTTTCGAAGAAAGAGGGTAAAAATATCCGAAAAGCTTCGTCCAGTGTAATAGGCGGAAAGTTGCAACAGCAACAGCAACAGCAACAGCAACCACCGCCGCCACAGCAACAGCAGCAACAACAACAACAACAGCAACAACAGGCAACTTTGATGGCTGGTCTTCAACAACAATATCAGCAGAAACAACGACAACATACTTATCAAGTTCAGCAGGTACATCAGCTACAACAGCTTAATCAACAGTTACAGTTGCAATTGGATCAAGTGCAGGTTGGTACTCAACAAATGTGTATAAATCTTTATATTGTTTATCGTTATTATTTGTAATAATTTCAATCGGATATTACATGTGTATTATAAGCACATACACATATATGTATGTTCGTAACAAATGTGATTAGGTACAGCAGCAACAACATCAACAACCGCAAACTCAACAGCAACAACAACAACCACAGCAACAGCAGCAACAACCGCAACAAATACAGTTACAGCAGTCACAGTCGCAACAACAAACTGGAATAGTAACTGCTAATGGAAATAATATACTCATGCCTACTCAGTTAATGACGCATTTACATCCTACGCATACTCATCACCTTCATGATCAAGTAATTACTGCACTTACAGTGTATTTTATATGAATATAAATAACAAATGAATCTAAATATAAATGTATGTGTGCAGCAAGCGAGTCAACAAAGCCTTACGGAGCAAACAGATCCTGAATTGGCAAGATTACACCGAGACGGAGCTTGTCCTTTCGTTGCTGCTGCCCAAAAAGCAAAGGCACCTTGTACTAGCGAAAGCGTTATAAAATTAGAAGATGGTACACATATTCCTCTTGACGATGCTTTCGAAATATTCCGATCTATTAGTTTCGATGATACTGTTGATGGTAATGTTCAACTGATATTTTTTCTTTTTTCGAGTACTTGTTTATTTTATTATTTATTTAATTGTATTTGATTAAGTAGCGACAGAAGATCAAGAGAAACTTGAATTGAAACGATTAGAAGTATCCGCGACTAAGGATCCTCAACAGGCACAGCAGCAGCAGCAGCAGCAGCAGCAACAGCAACAACAACAACAACAACAACAACAACAACAACAACAACAACAGCAGCAGCAGCAGCAGCAGCAGCAGCAGCAGCAGCAGCAGCAGCAGCAGCAGCAGCAGCAGCAACAACAACAACAACAGCAGCAGCAGCAGCAGCAGCAAGTGCAACAACAACAACAGAATTTGCAAACTACCCAAATAGTTCAACAGACAGCCAGTCCTTATACTTCTCAAGAATATTTTACTAACCCGGTATCATCGGTACCGTCTGTTTCGTTACCAACTTTGCCTTCTCTTCAAGTAACTAGTGCTGGTGTTCAAATACAAGCAGACATATCAGCAGGTTTACAGTTAACTGGTACACAACCACTACAAAATCAACCGTTTAAAGATGCATTAACAGTTTATCAAGAAGGATATCTTCAGGGTCTTCGATGCCATTTCCAGCCACAATTATTACTCCAATCTTCAGAGATAAGTAAGTTTGATAATATGATTTTTGAAAATGTCATATTTTTACTATTGTAACTAATATTCTGTTGCTGTTACCAGCATTTCCCACGCAAGCTTTACCCACTGTAACTGAAGCAACAGGAATAGTAGATAATATACCTCATCAAACGAATGGTTATGGCCAATCAACATCGTGTAGTACTAATCAAGTTCAAGTTGCTACACAAACTCAAGCACCGGCAACAACAACCGCTGCAACCGTTGTTGCTTCGGATAAAAAGCAAGTTTATACAGCGCCAACCACCGGTAAAGGAAAGAAGGGAAGATATCCTCTTTTACCGCAACAACCGTCGTGTCAGCAACAACAAACTGCCAATACCCAACAACAAACCCCTAATTTTTCCAGTCAAAATTACCAATTGGATCCAGCGACAGGTAAGGGATTTCCAATGAAATTTGACTATCGCTCGTTTATTCGCTCGTTCGCATGAATCTGCGATAAAAGAAACAAACATTGTTTCAAACTAATCATTTATTTTTTCATCGAACTATTGTACAATTGGGTTTTATTATTTAGTTGCCGGTCAGTACACAACAGGTGTCCCAACTGTTGGTGGTTATACAACTAGTCAAGTACCACCTGCACCATTTTCTTGTATGGACGTGGATTCTGAAACGGACAGTAATCATGATACAGCTTTAACATTGGCATGCGCTGGTGGACACGAAGAACTTGTTGAACTTTTATTAAGTCGCGGAGCAGATATAGGTAAGATATCTGACCGTAAAGACGTTGATTTCATTTTTCTTTTTCTTTTTCTTTTTCTTTTTCTTTTTCTTTTTCTTTTTCTTTTTCTTTTTCTTTTTCTTTTTCTTTTTCTTTTTCTTTTTCTTTTTCTTTTTCTTTTTCTTTTTCTTTTTCTTTTTCTTTTTCTTTTTCTTTTTCTTTTTCTTTTTCTTTTTCTTTTTCTTTTTCTTTTTCTTTTTCTTTTTCTTGTCTTGTCTTGTCTTGTCTTGTCTTGTCTCGTCTCGTCTCGTCTCGTCTCGTCTTGTCTATTTATTCTGCTGTTCTATTCTTTTTATTTGATGTATTCGATCGGTGCGGTAAATTTTCTTTACAGAGCATAGGGATAAAAAGGGGTTCACTCCACTTATTTTGGCGGCAACAGCGGGACATCACAAAGTGGTAGAAATTCTGTTGAATCATGGGGCCGACATAGAAGCACAATCCGAACGTACTAAAGACACACCTTTGTCTCTCGCCTGCAGCGGTGGTAGATACGAAGTGGTAGATCTTTTGCTTAATCGGGGTGCTAATAAGGAACATCGTAATGTTTCTGATTACACACCTCTGAGCCTCGCAGCGTCCGGCGGATACGTTAATATAATAAAGCTTCTTCTTAGTCATGGTGCTGAAATTAATTCTCGAACTGGTTCAAAGTTAGGTATTTCACCTCTGATGCTTGCCGCTATGAACGGCCACGTTGGTACGTTTATTTTATAAACTTGTTATTTTGATTAAGCAACCTATCGACGCTGATGTTCGTAAATTTTAATGAAATTTCAATCGTAGCTGCGGTGAAATTATTATTGGATATGGGCAGTGATATAAACGCTCAAATTGAAACCAATCGTAATACAGCGCTAACGTTGGCATGCTTTCAAGGAAGACACGAGGTTGTTAGTCTTCTTCTTGATCGTAAAGCTAATGTAGAACATCGAGCAAAGGTACGTTTTTGCATCTGATGCTTTTCTTCGTAAAAAATCATTAGCTTATCGAACAGATTCAGGTTTCATTCGGCATAAGGTACATGTGCGTGCGTATGCAAATAAATATTATTCACAGACTGGCTTAACGCCACTGATGGAAGCGGCCAGCGGAGGATACGTGGAGGTTGGACGCGTTCTACTTACCAAGGGAGCAGATGTTAACGCGACTCCTGTTCCCTCGTCCCGCGATACTGCCCTTACCATCGCTGCTGACAAAGGACATTGCCGTTTTGTAGAATTGTTGTTGTCAAGGTAGAGATTTTTCATATTTTTACGCTTTGTACGTTCGTTCATTCTTTCTTTCCGACAGCTTTCCCCCGAAACAGTCTACTACTCTTTTCCTCGACATCGTTTCCATCAACAACGTTGCAAAGAATATTTTTGTAATAAATGTTGTAGGGGAACTCAAGTGGAAGTGAAGAACAAGAAGGGAAACAGTCCACTGTGGTTAGCAGCAAACGGTGGACATTTGAACGTTGTCGATTTATTGTACCATGCTGGTGCGGACATCGAT
Organism: Anthidium xuezhongi; assembly: GCA_022405125.1. NCBI lineage: Eukaryota > Metazoa > Arthropoda > Insecta > Hymenoptera > Megachilidae > Anthidium > Anthidium xuezhongi. The sequence continues at coordinate 86,371 of CM039639.1, read as the reverse complement.
TCACAGGATAATCGCAAGGTATACCAAAAATATTCAACGAAATTCGACTGAATATAATCAAGTTATATCGTTGTATATCGTTGTATTTGAATCATTGGTTTTGCTTGCTTACCTATACACGTGTTAGCCTGTATCTATCACATTGCAGGTTTCATGTTTAATGGCTGCTTTTCGCAAAGGACATATTAAGGTAGTCAAGTGGATGGTAAATCATGTTACTCAGTTTCCAAGCGATCAAGAAATGACGAGGTACATAGCCACCGTGAGCGACAAAGAATTGTTAGAGAAGTGTCAAGAATGCGTAAAAGTGATTCGAGCGGCAAAGGAAACTCAGGCGGCGAAAGCGAATAAAAATGCAACGATATTGTTGGAGGAATTGGACATGGAGAAAACGAGGGAAGAATCAAAAAAGGCCGCGGCCGCCCGTAGACGAGAACGAAAGAAAAAAAAGAAATTAGAGAAAAAAGAAGAGAAACGTAAATTGCACGAAGAATACAAGAAGAATGAAACAAATTATGAGGACAAAGAGGAAAGTGGAAAGAAATCCGGAGACGAGGAGTGCGACAGAGTCGATGACAGCGAACACGAAACTGGCGACGGTTGCGAAAGAATGGACAGCATGCCGTCACCGGTGAACAGAAGCCCGGAAGATCCTGACCGCGAGGAAGGCGACAGTGGAATCGATGCAAACAGCCAAGGCAGTTGTAGTAGTAACGATGTCAAGGCTAGGGAGAAGAAGAAAGATAAAAAGAAAAAAAAGACAAACAGTCCTGCTACCAACGAGAAAGATACGTCTCCGCAGAGATCCCCAAAATCTGTCATCGCGCAGAGCGCTACCTTGTCCCAAAATTCCATCACACCGACTAAATCTCAGAACAATTCATCCGATAAGTAAGTTTTTTTACACGGTGGTGATCAGTTGGGCTAGTTAAACGAAGAATATCGCGCGATCATTGTGTATTCTTCGGTAATTGTACTTTTCAGAAGAACCATGATCAACAGCAGCACGGGTGCTGTGTCCGTTGCCGTGTCCGTGTCCACTGCTTCCATTATGACGACAAGCGCTAGATCGTCGACTGTTAATTGTGGCGAACGCAAGCTGAAAGGTCAGCTGGTATTCGAATCATCGAGACACCCTGCCGACAGGGAGGACTTCGAGGCAACCGGGAACGAAACGTACATGCCTGGTAAAGGCAAAAAGGCTTATAGCAATCAATACGATGGAGACGCATTGAACACCTCTACGAAGTCGAACAATACAACTAGTCCCAAGCAAGGAGGCAAGCGCGAGGAAGGTTGGAAAGAAGTTGTACGAAAGTAAGTGAACTTTTTCATGTTTTCCTCCTTTTTACGCTAAAATGTAAATATAAAAATGTGTAACGCGTAAAAATCCAAGGACAAAAGAAACCGAAGAAAAAAAGAATAAAAAAAAAACCTTTGTGAAATAGGGGACAGTCAGACGATTCGGGAAGATTCATGAATTCACCATTCCGTTCGAAAAAAGTTTCCGTTCCACCAAATGCTATCAGCCGAGTTATTGGGAGAGGCGGGAGCAATATAAATGCGATCAGGGGTGCAACCGGGGCACATATCGAGGTAGAAAAGCAAAGCAAGTGTCAAGGCGAACGAATCATCACAATCAAGTATGTATACTGCTACCACCTTTCGAGTAACATTATTATTTTTTACCGAATGTTAACGAGCGGATCGTTTGACCCTTTCCAGAGGATCATCGGATGCAACAAAGCAGGCTCATACTTTAATAGCCGCGCTGATCAAAGATCCGGATGTTGACATATTGCAGATGCTTCCAAAATCGAAACTTACAGTTGTTACCACTTCCTCTTGGGATAAGACCGTTTCTACCGTAGCTGTAAGATCATATGTACACTTTGTATTTCATCTAACCCTTTTGCTACAACTGAATCGTTAACGTGTCGTTATCTCCGACAGTAAATACACTAACTGCAGGAATAGTTGGAAATGACGTAGTCGTTTCAAGAAAAAGTACGAATATAAGCATAACACTCGCGTTCTTACTACCCACAGATTATTTCACGTTTGACTAACGTTAACAGCGAAAGGGTTAAACACACACAGATTATATAGGAGGATCGGTGTATTTTATTAACGTTAACGTGTTTCAATTTTAGTCGAGTAAAGCAAAATTGGGTCCTGTAAGTAAACCATCTAGTCTAATGTCCAGTTCCAATAGTACGCAAATCAATAAATCTAGTTACACACCGGGAGTTTCTACGGTGAATCAGTTGATTCCACTTCGATCATCGTCCACCATTAAACTCGCAGCAGCATTTCCAACACCTATACCCCGCGCAACGGCACCAAGGCTCGTAGCCGCAGGTAACGTATCCTTTTCGCGTAATAAAATTAATACATGCGTTCCGACAATAATCGATACAACACTACATGCATTAATTTTACACACACACACACACACACATAGTATAAGAAATGATTATCGTCCAAATAAAGTAGTTTGAAAATAATCAGTTTCGATCGTTGTGTACGCGTACAGCTGAAAAACGAGCGCAGGCTGTAGCTGCTCAGATTGCTTCTTCATCGTCAAATACAAAGACAACAATGTCGTATACGAGTGCAATTATGACCGCTGGACGAGCAACGAAAATCGTGACGACAAGTACCACGCAAACATTTGCGGCGAAATTGTCTGAAATCACTGCCTCGACGCATACCTCTACCACCGTGATGCAGTCCACCCACACAACGGTAAACAAGCAAAAATCGTTGCAAGCAAATACTGTCACTGTTATGTCAGCTACAGCTGCAGCAATGGCTCAAACTTCATCTCAACAGTCCATAGTCAATACATCGCCGAAACACTGCCGACCACTGCCTACTTTGTCTGCCCCGCCAGCTATGGTCTCTCATTATTCTGGAAAGTGTACTTATTCTCCTGGATCTAATACTGCTGTGTCGTCAGCAGCGAATACTGCAGTTGCATATTGTCCGGAAAATTCTATCGCCTCGACATGTTCGAACTCGACAGTTCGTGTCAGTCCGTCACCACCAGTTGCACCACAATGTCAACAGTTGCAACAGCCGCAGCAGCAACCACAGCAACAACAGCCACAACAACAACAACAACAGCAGCAGCAGCATCACCACCACCACCACCACCACCACCACCACCACCACCAACAGCAGCAGCAGCAGCAGCAGCAGCAGCAGCAGCAGCAACAACAACAACAACAACAACAACAACAACAACAACAGTCACAACATCACCAGCTACAACCACAACAGCAACAACAACATTCGCAACAGCAGCAGCAGCAGCAACAACAACCGCCGCAACAGCAGCAACAACAACCACAGCAGCAACAAGTTCGTAGCACGACACCTATCGCGTCAACGATTCAAGAACAACAGCAGCAACAACACCAGCACCAGCATCAGCACTCGCAACAACAACAACAACAACAACAACAACAACACCAACAACAGCAGCAGCAGCAGCAACCCCAATCGCAGCCGCAACAACAACAACAACAACAACAGCAGCAGCAGCAGCAGCAACAGCAGCAACAACAGCAACAAACGAACAATACGCCTCTGGAATATTCGTTATTCAACGATACTTTTACAAAAGTCACCCAACAATCGATGTGGGGTGGTCGAGAAAACGAGTCTCAGAAGGGTATGAATTTCGCGACCGTAGCTGGTGGCGGTGGAGTGTCCGTAAATACATCGGGCTCATCCTCGTCTAAATTCATCGACAGCGTTCCTCCACAGGCAAGTACCGGATCATTGTTGTTTCAGCAACTGCTTAATAGCTTTGACAGAGAATAAGATTATTCGATTTTTTTCTTGTAACATTTCGTTATTCGTTAATACGCAGGTGGACGCTTCGAAGGCTCCTGGATATCGTGGAACGACGATGTGCTCTCCCGTCTCGAGTAAATCGAACAACAGTACGACGAACGCGAACGCGTCCAGCATAGGAAGCGGTGCGTCTTCGAATGCTGGCCACAATCCGATTCAACCGCCGCAATTTCAATCGTCTGGAAATTACAGCGAGCATTCTTTATCGAACAAAGCGCCGGGTAGCCTGGCCGTAGCTCGGCCGGTGATCCCGCAACAAAGCATCGAAATGGGAGCAAGCATGGGAACGCAATACAACAGGCCGGTGTTTCAGGGCGACTTGACGTCCCGTAATGCCACGACGCATCAGGCACACGTGATCGCGTCGACGTCGCAGGCAACGTTAGACGTAGGTCTGTTCAAGGGGAACAACGTCGGTTACGAACATCCGAACGTGAACTCGAGCTTACTGAAGATGGTGCCCAACGAAGCTGCGGCTCAAGCTCATCCCCTGCTACCCTTCCATCCTCATATGCAGAACTTTACGCAAACGATAGCGGCGCCGTCCGCTTCCGTGAATACCACCGTCAGCATGTCTCGACTAAACCCGAGGGCGCCCGATTTCTCAAGTTCTTTGCACTTGAACAATAAACCTCAAGTAACGATGTTCAACGCGGGCTCGGCAGCGGGAATCCATCCGAATATGTTTGCCACGGTACCACCGCCCCCTCCATCCGCGATCCAGTCGAATAATTTAGCGATGCTTGGAAACTTTCCGCTAGGAAAGTACCAAGCACCATCCCGTGCCACTCCCAATACCGGAATCTCGTCGAACGGACAAACTCGTTGGCCGTTCGCCCCGCCGCACAATAATTATCCGCCTCATCAAGATCCAATGATCGGGCAGATTAGCTTTTCAAACCATTTGGCAAACATAACCGCACAGCCTGGAAGCATCGACTTGATCACCAGCCTAGAGAATGGTGGCTCGCCGGCCATATCGCCCTCTTCGCCGGCTCAGGTCGCTCAAGAAATGAATCAGCTAAAGATGGAAGATCGTAAAGTACCGCGACCGATTGGCACCGAGAGAGCGTGGAAGAATTACGCGACCGCGGGAATGGGGCCTGGCGGTGACGCCGATTCCATCAATTGGATGTTGAATAACGAAAAGCTTGTCGGATCTTGGGCAAGTTTGGCTCCAGGGATAGACAGGCACCAAATGTTTCGATCTAACGCCACCTACAATCGTATATCGAACGTTGACACGGAACTTCACCAAATGATGGAATCTTCGTTTCAGGTACGTTCTGGTATTTTTCTTTTTCGATCCGATATCGAATATTTTTCTTTCGATCATTTCGATCATTTCGATGAACGAAAGGTAATATACTTGTTGAATAAATACAGGGTCACGTGGATACTCAACAACAGCCGTTCCCAAATGGTAGCGCAGCAGCCCTCTCATTGATGCCTGGATTGACTTTATTACCTGGCCAATTTGGAACTCCTGCCCTCACAGAAATCCCTCCAAACGAGGCAAACAAAATGGATGCACCGGCATGGGGAATACCAGATGCCGTTCAAGATAAACAACAACATCCGGTATGTAATTCATCGATAAAAAGAAGAAGAAAATGCTTTCGTCTTGTTTCGTTTCGTTTCTTCTATTACTTTTATTACTTTTATTACTTTTATTACTTTTATTATTTTTATTACTTTTATTACTTTTATTACTTTTATTACTTTTATTACTTTTATTACTTTTATTACTTTTATTACTTTTATTACTTTTATTACTTTAATTACTTTTTTGTCCCTATCTCCTCTATCTTCTTTCTTTCTTTTTTTCTTTCTTTCTTCTTTTTCATTATTAATATAATGCGTAAACAATCTGATTACAGGCATGGAATAAATGGGCTCATTAGAAAGAGAAAAAATTTTGTTGAAGACAACTTCGTTTTCTTTCTTGGATGATACGAAATAGAACCTGGAATTTGAATTTAGTAAATAGCTGGAACTGGAAGACGAAGCATTGTTTTTAGGCACTTAAATTACATTACTATCCTAATTATATCCATTACAAACACAGATTCGATTTGTCATGCTAGATGATAAGACGATAAATCCTTACTACAACTTAATACTATTATCTAGTATAATTATGCAATACAAATAATCACCGAAAACGACGCGAAGCGGTTAAAAAAGAAGAAGAAGAAGAGGAAGGGAGAGGAAGAAGTAAGTGAGACGGAGTAGGAGAAAGGAAGAAGTAGAAATAGAAGAGTAAGAAGAAGAAGAGGAGAAGGAGGAGGAGGGGGAGGAGGAAGAAGAAGAAGAAGAAGAAGAAGGAGCAAAAAGAAGAAAGAAAGCCAGTGGCGATAATAGCGAAACGGAACAAAGGATTCTTATATCGTTTGTGTTCTCTCATCGTCTTCGATCTATCTTCGGCCATGCTACTTGTATACTCCAGGATTGTTTCCGATCGACCGATCGAGTCGATAGGCGAAACGTCGACGGCACTTTTCGAGACTTCTTCCCCTTTTAATTTTGATTTTTGCCAGATCTTGACTAGCCCGATTTATAAAGGGACTCGAGTCTTGTACGATCGTCGTTGCGATTCATTCAGATACAGATGCAAATACCCGATACAGACATCAATTATTATTATTATTACGTCTGCTTTGGCTTTCACGTACCCTTTTAAAATATAGTACATCCGATATTAGAATGCTCTACCGTCGTCATCTTTGTTTTCCGTTTTCCGAATTTCGTGTACCGAATGAAAAAGCTTTGTTTCTCACACAATTGATTGTCTCTCTGCGCGTGTCGGAAGCATGCGTTACGAAAACAAACGCTTCGATTTGCCACGCGAAACTACCGAATCGAATACATCATATTATGTTAACTAAATGATAATAATAACAATAATAATATTATTATTGTCGTATCAAAGAGCGTTATTTCTGTGTTTGGGGATCAAATATTAAAGGAAATTATAAACGTAAAAAAGGAACAGAATCAGGAAATTGCTTCCAGTTTACCACCAAACGAACAACACCGTTATCACACAATTCTTATCCTTTTTCTTATCTCCGAAACTTTCCCTCCCACCCTCCTCGTTATGTCAGAAAATACCTTTTGTAAGGTTCAATTTTTCCTATCTCGCCGCGCTGTCATCGTTTCGCTACGCTCACTCGCTCTTCCTTTTACTACGGTATATATCTGTAGCTTTGAGTCGATTTTCACTACGAAATCGGTTTCGCTGATTGTTATCTTTTTTATACGTTTCCGTCGAAATCCAACAAATCCGAAAGGGACATGCGTAGCATATATATTATATAGCTGTGAAATTTATTTAAACCTTATCATTATCAGAATGCGTACGAAAGATTTCTTTAAGCTTTCTCTATTAATCGCTCTTCTATACGCTATTCTTCTCTCTTAGCTGTTGACGCATCGAACGTATCGATCATAAAAGTATCGACGCGAATAACACGAATTAAACGAAAGAAGCGCAAGTGCTCGCGTTACGATGCGAGCAGGAGTAAAGAAAAACCAACGAAAAAAGAACAAAGCCAAAAACAAAAAAAAAATAAATAAATAAATAAAAATAAAATATAAAAAAAGAAGAGGAAAAGTCAGCGGAGATCGTATAAATGAATAAGGTATTATTACTCGAATAGGAGAATGCACGACTGCCTTTGTAAAAGTTCGTCGAATCACGATCTTAAAATGAAAAAGAACAAAAAAAAAAGAAGAAAAAGAGAGAAGAAAATGATGAAAAAAACAAAAAACAGATGACGATGATTCGAAGTGATAGGCGCCGTAACGATATTACGTTAAATAGGGTATTACGTGTATCGAATCATATTCAGACGAATGAATACGATTCGTTGTTGTTACAAACACGAGTAGTGGACCGCCCCGTGTTATTTGAACGTAATTTTGCGCGCCCCTAGGAACAGTACTATGCTAATTAACACCTATTATTATTGCTGTGGTGGTAATAACGTTTATTATTATTATTATTATTATTAATATTATTATTATTATTAATATTATTATTAATATTATTATTATTATTAATATTATTATTATGATTATGATTATTATATATATACATATATACATACATACATATATATATATATATATATATTATGGTTAATATTACATAAATCGTAATTATAGAAGATGGAAGGTAAATAGAAAACGTGAGCTGCTGCTTCGACTGGAACTATTAGTACGTTGCTAAATATTAAACATTCTAGGACTTAGATGAGCACTCGATAAATGTACGTATGAAATGTTCATTTCGATTCGACGTTTAAAAACCGTTCATGGCAGGGGATTTTAACAAGTGTTCAATACGCATAACGATGAGATTGCAATTGAAACGATCCCCCGCGTGTGCACGTCACTTTAAAACTCGTGAAAATTGTATCAAACCGACCGAGAACGAAAGAGATATTTAATCTATTATAAACTCTAGGGAGCGCTTCTATTATCCTCTAAAGGTACACATTGTTATAATTTAAAGCCTATTTTCAAATTTCATTTATGACAATTGCGATATACAATACAAAATGATTATATAACAACAATAAAGTAAATAAATAAGCGAACGAGTGAATGAGCGGATGATTGAACGAGCGAACGAACGTACGAACGAACAAATGAACGAATGAATAAATAAATAAATAAATAAATAAATAAATAAATAAATAAATAAATAAATAAATGAATAGATAAATAAATAAAAATACAAAGAACCTGTACATCTATATGTAACTGCCCTTTCTAATGTCTTTGTTATCCTTTATTTTTCAATCAATGTACGATCGATGTGCTTGTTCAGCAAGAAAAACAGAAAGGGGAAGAAGGAGTTGTTCGGTTTGTAAAGGAATTATTTCGTATCAATTCGATCTTCTTCAGGATGTTAACGTTTCCTCGCAAAAGAATCAACAAAGTACTGTCGTATCATAGAAAAATGTTTAATTTAAGATAAGCTTATACATTAATAATACCACGGAAACAAAACTTATAACGTCTGAAATAGAGAACATTTTCATAACATTCATTATATTAAATAACAAATTATAAAAAAAATTCAGAGTTTCTGTATTCGATTTTTTCGTATCGGCTGAACGATGAAAAGTTACGGTGATAAAAAAATCACCAACTGTTGCACATATAGCGCGTATAGCGCATCGATCTATGTACGTGTATTTTAAGTTCAAGGAACTTAATAATACAAAGCAGAAGGAAATATTCCATTCATTGTTCAGTCGAAACTATTGAAACTCCGCGACTCGTTATATTGTAAAAATAATAATAATAATAATAATAATAATAATAATAATAATAATAATAATAAATATTTACACGCGACATATTTATACAAAAAGTCAGTACGTGAAAAAAAGAAAGAAAAAAGAGAAAAAACAAGTAGCATGATTGTCAAATATTTGCAAGTTTACGCTTCCCTCTGGAATCGACTGCGATGTGCAAAATACAAGTTAGTATATACATACATAAATACATATCGACTGAACGTTATAACAGATACAACACGAATGCATGAAAAGATGGTGATGGTGATGATGGTGATGATGATGGTGATGGTGATGGTGATGGTGATGGTGATGGTGATGGTGATGGTGATGGTGATGGTGATGGTGATGGTGATGGTGATGGTGATGGTGATGATGGTGATGGTGATGGTGATGGTGATGGTGATGGTGATGGTGATGGTGATGGTGATGGTGATGGTGGTGACGATGACAGTGACAATTGAATCACTCTCTTTTTTTTTTAAGTAGTTGAACAAATAAGTAAATGCTTAAGTAAGATAGAGTATTGAAATCGACGATTAACGATTGAATAGAAAGTGGTTAGATCGATACGGTATACGAATGTACACGGCACACGGCATACGGATACCTATCCGTTTAACGGACGGGAACGAAACGGAACGGAACGTAACTTTTTTCTTTTTACATCTCTAGTCGATTAACAGAGAGGAAGGTACAGTTTTGAGAAGGTAGTACGAAAAAATTTAGAGCACTGATTAAAACCAACATTTTACATGTATACTCACACTCGTATATGCATACCATTTGCACGCTGTATATTCAAAACATACGCATATACATGTGTAATATACTCCATACACAACACCGATTTCTTTATAGTACCTGCGCATTATATTATCTTTTTTCTGTTTACCCGTACGTCTGTCCGTTTGTCCGTTCGTTCGTCCATCTATCCACCTATTATTCTATCTATCTATCTATTTTTTATCTACCTGTCTACCTACTTACGTATCTACCTAATCTATTTATCTATCTACCTACACTTATTAAATGTATCTAGCTATTTATCCATTTATGTAGATCTCAAATAAATAGACAAAATGGAGAGTTCAAATGATAGTACGTGGATCGTGCTTCTTGCAAAACAATGATAAATAAAGCCATTTGTACATAGCGGAAGATAAATCTTTTAAATTTTATAAAAAACTGACTGTACTCGTGAGAAACTACGATAAACAATAGTTTCTTCTTAGAGTTCTTAAACGAGTTTCTCCTATTTCTTCCCATCTAATCTCTCAACGCGTTTCAACGGAGCTTCATTCCTCTTTCTTGTGTTTTTTGTTCTTTTTCTGTTTTTCTTTTCTTTTCTTTTCTCTCACGCGACCTACTAATAGAGAAAATAAAGCTTCGTTCCACCTGTTGGAAGTATATTTAACAAATATTGAGTTGTTTTTGGTGGTCTAATAATCTCATTTACTTCGCGAGAATATATATATCTATATGTATATCTATATGTATGTATATATATATATATATATATATATATATATATGTGTATAAAATACGCGTATTCTCATAGGTATCTGTTACGCATCGAGTTTAGTAAACAATCATCTTGCTAATAATTATAATAGCTGTTCGCACAACCGTTTCTTCGTTCCATGGAAATGTCAGCAACGATAAATGTCGAGAGGGAGGATCGGCTCCTACTCTCTGACCCTCGAACGCGATATAAACGCACCGATTCACTTTCGTTACACACGTTTTGTTTCTCGAACATCATCGCTGCATATTATACTGTGCTTTTCTTCCCTTCTTTTATCCTGTACTTATCCTTTTTACTACTCTACCTTCTCTCATTCATATAAAAATAACACGCAATGCCAAGCTATCCAACATTGCTTTGTACATTCGCCCGTGCTCCAATGAAAATAAATTGAAACCTAACGAATCTAAAAACATTCAGTGCGAAATCATTGCGACTAATTTTCCTTTCTGCTATTGAAAACTATTTCTTACAACTTAAAACTATACGCCTAAGACCGTCCTCGTTTACGCTGTCGTCGTTATCGTACATTCTACCATCCCCCCCCTCCCCCCCCCCTCTCTCTCTTTCGTACACACCACCCTCGATCACACACGCCCGTCGCAAACCAATACAAACCTTCCCTCCCTTTAACGCGCTTATACCATACAATACACAATACACGATATATGATACACGATACACGATACAGTACAAGACGCGTATGTGTGATATTCATTCGTTCGGGTTCCCCTGAATGCATTAACATACTTTTAACAAGTCTTGTGACATAATTAATACTTTTTCCTCGTGTTTCTTCGCACGATATTCACAAACACCGTATCTCGAAAATACACCATTTTCCATTCGATATACTCTTGCAAACTCTGACTTACATGATAATTTACAAAACATAAATAATTATTAACGATAGCTAATTACGTAGCAGTAGATGCAACAGTGCGATGCGCGATCATATTTTCTTATTACGTAACAATATTAACCATAGAAACGATAGCGGTAAGTAGAATTAAAAATGTTACTGAACTCAACACTAATCTATCTTCAAATTCCTTTTCAATGTATTGACTCTCGATTTACAGAAGATTCATTATTTACGATTTACCATTTACCGTTTATCGTTTATCATTTATCATTTATCATTTATCATTTACCATGTACATACATACTTTCTCTTAGGACGACCTGTTATTAAATACATCATCTCTTTTACAAAAATTAATTTTAACCACACGCGCGCGCGCGCGCGTGTGTGTGTGTACGTGTATGTGAATCTTTAGACTTTAGATCTATAAAAAGAACTCTACACCAAAGAAGATTTAGTTTTTTAATAGCTACGTCGATTTCCGATATTTTTTTTTCTTTCTTCTTCGAATACAATCTAATACAATAGATCCTTTAACTTCTTACAATTGCACATTTCTCTCAACTTCTAATCCTTTCGTACCGACTGAATATTTAGAAGTTACTAAACCAAAGTCCTACTTTATTACAAAAGATTTACAAATTCACAACACCAGCAAATAATAAACGAAAATAGAATAAAAAAATAATCTATATAATATTCTAAACGAAAGAAAAATTTTTCGTACTTATTATGAACAAGAAGTCATGGATTACTTCAATTTTTCCCTTTCAAAATTGCTTTCCGTTTAAATCGTTTAAAAAATCATTGAGACTTTTTGTGATATAACGTCTTTCCATATCATACTAACTTTTGAAGATTATCGATACACGATTTCTAAAAATAAAAATTAGAAGACGCAATGTTATTTTTTTTTCCGTCATATTTTAATGTATTTAGAATACTTGTACACCTGCAAAGATCCTTTTATACAGAAATTAGATGAAAGAAAAACAAATCACATTGTAAATTTGAATGCCACCACTATGCTCGCTGTATTGTATTGTATTGTATTGTACCATATGTGTATACATATGCGTGTGTTTTTGTGTATTATATGATACTGTTTTGTCTACTGCTCCGTTAACAGATTTTGTCAAAATAGATTTGAATTCCATTTGCAAGTGCCCATACCTTTTCACGCGTGCGAATACACGCGCTTAATCTACTGTAATGAAAATTGCACTCTTTTTTAATCGTTTGTCCTTTGTTCCGTAGAACGATCGAGTTTATTGTGGGAGTAACAAAAAATAAGATTGTCACTCGTTAAATGCTAGTTATCCTTAACCATGTTTCACCGCTACAGCTTGTCAGATTCAATTCTGCACCTTCAAAAATTACCATTCATTTCGATGTTCACAACAACAGTTATTGGATACTCGTCCCGTTACCCTGGTCACAGTTGATTTTCGTTTACCGATCATGTCGGGGTTTTTAATTTTTCTGAAAAACGTTTCCGCTTCTGAAACTTATTACTACCTTTTTGCATTCGTTCATTTTCCATTTTACTTTCTTCTTTTTTACCCTCCTCTTTCTCTTCTTGTTTCTCCACTACATCTTTTCTCGTTTCCTTTTCATTCGCTATTTTCCACTCTTCTTTATCTCTCTTCTGATTATTAGTATTATTAGTATCGTCGCCATCATCGCCATCATAATTATCATTCGCACCACCACAACAAACACCACCACCAACATCACCACCACCACCACCACCACTATCGCCGCCGGCAACATCAACACGATCGTTACCAACGTTATTCACTTTCCTTTTTTCCTCCTTTTCCCCTGACTTTTCTTTCTCCGGTTCTCTTTCCTTTTCCTCTTCCTCCTCTTCTTCCTCCTCCCCGTCGTCGTCCTCGTCCTCGTCCTCTTCTTCTTCCATCGACGAAGAATCACTATCGCTATCTGAACTTTCAGAATTTACAGAGAAAGAACAATGATCGTAATCTTCTGGATCCAAATATACCTCTGCTCCAGGAAATATGTACTTTCCAGGCGCTAACTGGTAATACGAGTTTTCTGTAAAATTAAACGATTACAATATATTTTTACGATTATCTATGTGTCCCTTTGCTATCTACGAAAAGAAAATCATAGTTCTCGAAATATTTCATACCTGGTAATCTTACGGCAAGACTTTTCCGAACCTTGGGCTGCCAATAATTTTGACTTAGTCTTTCGTTGCTTAATTCCTCTTTCTCATTTTTTCCATCTCGACTATCGACGCTGTTACAACTGTCACCTATTCCTGAATCCAAAGCAGAATCGACGGATGCCTGCCTTGGTTTGAAATTAATTTTTTCAACTTCAACCACGTTTATTGCTCCGTCTTCATCGTTCATATTCAATAACATTGTATCTTCCGTACAATGATCAGATTTCAACTTGGAATCGGAAGCTGTATTCTCTGAGGAACTTTCTATTATTCTTGAAAATACTTGACATTCTTCTAGATTGTACACCTTTCCGTTATCTTTCGACACAGATTCCACCGAAACGACGCGAAGCTTATAATCGATCGAACCATCAGCAATTTCCGATACGGACGAACACGAATTCAAATTTAACGTTGAACTGCTACCAAAATTCATTCTTTTTGGACTGCTTTCCGCACTCGACTCGCCCAGTCTTCTTTTCGGGCTTTCCCCCGACAAAATAAACTTTTCTTCTCTACCATTTGCGTGGCCATTACAAAAACCCGATACACGCATTCGTTCCGCGTGTTGTACGACGCTGCTATCGCGCGCCATATTATGCTTACTTTCATTTTCGATAGAGCACGAATCGTGTAGCTTGAACTCGGTCTCCATACTATCTCGTGATAATACGGTATTCGATGTGTCTTGACTTTGCTCCCAAGCATCATCCGATAAGTAACATGCCGGCAAAAGTTGTGTCGCTTCCTTCAGAATCGTATTATTCCAACAAACTTCCTTGTAACAGTCCTCCATTCTACAAAATCGGGGAACAATGTGAAAGAAAAGAAAAAAAGAAAAAAAAGAAAAAGAAAAAAAAAATGAAAGAATAAACCAACGTAAAATAAATACGCACTACTAAAAACAAATTTGTTACTTACAAATGACACAACTGATTTATAATAACGTCACCATCCCCTAACAGTTCGACGTCAAACTTTAGGTGCGGCAATGATTCGCGATTAATCAGGATTTGTGGAACGTGAGACGGGATGGAGGAAGGGATTAAAGCGACCGGTCGAACTTTCAACGATGAACCTATTACGATTAAAAGATCACAATCATCTTTGTCCTTGGCCATCGCATCGTGAAAAGCATCCGGAAGTCCTTCGCCGAAGAAAACAATGTCTGGTTTCATTATACCTTGCGTCACTAAATCTGAAAATTTGACAAGTTTTTCATAAAAACCACCATTTCTCTTCTTCATTCATCGTGTGGCAACTTGTACTCGATACATCATTTTTGAAATCATAACTTCTACCGAAGAAATTTCGTTTCACGAATTTCACTAAACAACAAACACGGTTAGCTGGATACAAGGCAATTTTAAACGTTATCTAATTCAATATACCTTATATGCCTTATGTACTAATAAACGAGTCAAGGCTTTACTCGTAAAGTTACGATCGATGCGTAGATCAGAGTAAATAGCAACTGAATCGTTCGGCGAACGCATATTCCGCAAAACAGTAGATAACGTAAGAGTTTCTTCATCGTTTCTGGCCATCGACTCGCAACAAGCTATACCAAAGACTAATAACAAAAACTATCACCAACTAGCTATACTTTTCCATATCACAAGTGTATAAATCACATTTGTCAAAAATCATTATATTTCATATTTCTTAATATTACATACGTATTATATATATATATATATATATATATATAAATTTATAATTACCTTTATAACTTTCATTCGAATTGATCTCTGACATCGAAGGCAACGAGTTAACTTTACACTTCGGACATAAAGGTATTCTCTGGGCAAAAATGTCTTCCCTAATATCGTCTGCTTTTACTTGATATTTACATCTGGTACAGGATGCGGTTGCAAACGAGCCTTAAACGTGAATTTACTTTCAAATTTGTATAAAAGATAAAAGATAAAAGAATAAAAAACGGGAATGGCGAGAACAACCAAGTTTTATGCATATATGCTCACCATGACATTCGATCACGTTTTCAATGCCTGCCACTTGTTCCAACGTATCGATATTTTGTGAGTAATTTCTCAAAAGCTTCTTTTGTTTATCGAGCATTTTTATAAACCTATGACAAGGACTTGGTTTAAACTGTCCGGGATAAATTTCTCGTGCAAATTTGTAAAACGGTCTCGGGTCTTGCCCGAAGTAGTTAATATCAAACATAGCCTGTTCAAAAAAAGAAATAAGTTATACGGTATAAACGAACTTTCCAATTATTTCACAATTTTATTTGAAAAATTTCAACTTTTTTACCTGCGGATCCGGTAAATCAGGAAAATCTTGCGCCAATCTAGAGTAAATACCGTCTCTACTTCTGAAATCAGGGATACCACAACTAACGCTTACACCTGCTCCAGTTAACACTATGATTTTGTTACTGTGACGTATTAATCTGACCACGTCTGCTAAGGTATTTATATGTCTTAATTTTTGTCGACGTGGTGGTTCAGACATTACATTTATTATAATCTGTAAAAAGAAAATGAAGCATAAAACAGTTACAGTAAAATTAATATTAATAAAAAAAAAAAAAGAAAAAAACGAAAAACCATTTAAAAATCAAGGAGAAATAGTAATAGTACGTTTATACGATACCTTCCAAAGAGTTAGGTCATCAACCTGTTCTGGAATCTGAGTGGAATCCATCAGAAGGTGATGTAAAAGGTCTCTGGGGTCTGTACCGGTTAACATTTGTTTCTGAACCCAGGAAGATGCATTTTTCCACTGATGGTTAACATCTCCCTCTCCAGAAAAATCTGACAAGCCCGATAATTCTGACAAATTGGAAACTGTCGATGATACTTCGTCTTTTTCATCAGCTGTATCAATTCTGAAATATCAAATTATGTCTTAAATGGAAACAACATCGTGAGAAATATCCATGAAACACAAGGCTTACTGGCAGCCAGTATCATCGCTGGTAGAATCAATTCGAGATGGAGTTGTCATTAAGTTTCTAACATCTGGAGAGATTGAAATCGATTTAGATTCATCGCTTAATTCATTAAATCCACTATCTCCTCCATACGTTTCTGTAATAATATTCACTTTTTATTTCGACTCTTTATTTAACAGTAATGTTAATTATACGTTTTTTAAATCATATTATACGTAATTATACGTTAGTTCCGCTACATCGAGCGCTATAATATATTTATTAAAGAAAACTGTATGACCAATAATAATAATTGTGTCGATAAAGTTATATGTGCAACGTGAACTTTATCTTAATAAATTATTTTGAAAACATTTAAAAGTGGCGGGATATCAAATGAAAATTATGCCATCTGTGAACATTCATCGGACATATCTACACTACATTACGTATGCAGATGAGGAAATACGCGCGCTCGTATACACACACATACATGTATTCATATATCGATACTAGTTTTTCTCGTTTCACTACTAATGTTCGTTTGAACAATCATACTATAGTGTAAGACAAGAGAAGAAAGAGAAAAAAGAAAAAAATAGAAAAAAGAACTTAAAATACGTCGATTAATGAATAACTTTATTACATAAAACCAGTAAAAATCTAATAATATTGCAAATATATATATTTGACAAGATTAAAAATGAATTGCGTTGCGACGTTTGCGACAGGTATAGGAACTGTCATGGCGGCTCTGATCTTCTATCAACTACGAACAAACGATAGTCACGGAAGACGAGTGGACGCCTTTTTAACCGCCATCTTGCAATCTTGCAAATTTCAGTAATAAATTAACCATATTTTTGTCAAAATACCTTCGATATCTTCAGTTGCAGTAGCATGCGATGTCTCGCAGCCTTGGAAATCAGGTTTCGCACAGCTGGTATCGACGTAACCGATGCTGTCGACTTTTCGTCGTTTTTCTGGAGACGAATATTCTGGCAGCTCCGAGCCTGACGCCATTTTCGACAGCAATGCACTACATAGTTCGATGCGCAGCCGTTGCCACAATAGAGGTCGCTTTTGTTTCAAATGCATTTCCTCTTCGACACTGTTCGTATTTGTGTTTGCTGACATCGGCGATACGAAAGTTTCAGGAATAAGAAAGATCGATATTACTTTCATAAATATATACCTACATATTTAACTGTAATTAAAATTACTGATTATATATTTTGTTTATAATGTCGTAAATTATTCATGCGCGAATGTGTACGCATACGTACACACATATATGTATGTATGTTTAGTACGAGTTTAATATCGCATCAGATATACGTGTATCTATGGATATTACTCGATAAATGAGACTCGATTTATTATATTTTTACCTATCGGGTACACGCTACATTTATTCTTTACATTTCGTAAACGTAAATATTTAAATACATATTTATTAACATTATTTTGCTTGGAGTATGCATATTTACAATGTATACACGTACTACAATGCATCAAAAGGTTTTGCAGAATATCATATTATACTGAATGATCGAAAATTCAGATCTGAGACAATATATGTATGTAAGAAATATTACATTGTTTCGTGAATGTTTGCACATACATATATATATATATATATATATATATATATGTGTGTATGTATGTATATGCACACGAATACACAAAGTCTATTTTAATTCTTTTGCGCAAATAATGTGTAACGATATATACGAATCACGTGACAATAAATAATAATAAAAAGCATACAATACTAAAATTACTATAAAAATGATGTTGTTATTACAATGCGATTAGACTTGTATTTTGTTATTCTGGTTAAATTGAAAAAAATTGTATTCATTCTTTAAAGATCCGTTATCGATTATCGATTTTACTAGCGAAATAAACTTTAAAAATATATTTTTGACAATTATATGTTTATATATGCATACATTCATACACACACACACACACACACACACACACACACACACACACCATGAACATATATAAGAACGAAATTAACGCAATACTTGGCAATATCACGTGTCATTAACCGATTCTATTGAATCCCTATATTTCGAATAACAATTGTTGAATTTTGCACAGTGAAAATTTCAAAAAAACAACAAAGAAAGGGAGAAAGAGAGAAAGAGAGAAAGAAAAATTATTCTCGACATATTCAGAGTGTTGAATCTAGATCGGTTTGTGGAAGCGTGCAATCTGAATACTCACCATCCGTTTGCCCACGAATGTTTAGTAGGGAATAATTAATGAAAGTAAAATTTGACTAGTCAGATATAAAAAATGATAGATCTCCGAAATGAAAATACAACAAATAGTTCAAAATATGGTAACTTAAATGTACCGGGTATGTTATAAAAGCAAGATTTATTACTCTAGCAAAAGCAATCACGTTATAATTTAACAAATGATTGAAATAATTGAAAGATTATTGTATTGCAGTATCACCAAAATTTGCAGATTACATTAATTTTATAATGTTTAATATTCCGATTAATGTAACGTGATAATAATTGTGATTAATTCGTTACACACGAATAACCTTATTTTATGCGGAATAATGTTGCAATGTAAGGATAGTAGTTACTTAAAGTAATGTTTAAAGTTCTCCGGCTCGATATGTTTTTACCAAGCATAATGTTAATTTGATCGACAACATTTTGTTAACGTATCCTTTAACGGTAACTATATAAATATAAATGGTTGGAATAGCTTATTTACATTAAGCCGATTCGCTTTGAAGCATCTTACTATTCTATTGGATCAATAATTCTTGAAAATCTATATAAATGTTTAATAGAAGTAAAGAAATATAATACGTTAGAATATTATTCGGAAAACATTTAATGCATCCGTTAAATCGGACAAGTATATAATATGGTACGTTATGTGTTTTAGTTACGTCTCAACAAGGGATAGCCCCGCTTAGTCCTTATTTAAATTTTGATCCTGCATATCTTCCACCGAGGCAGCCCGAATACATATTTCCGGAAGGTGCTGCAAAACAGAGAGGTCGTTTTGAGTTGGCTTTCAGTCAAATCGGTGCAGCATGTATAATAGGAGCTGGTATCGGTGGAGCAACTGGTTTATACAGAGGCATCAAAGCGACAGCTTTGGCTGGTCAAACTGGCAAACTCAGAAGAACTCAGTATGTAATTTGAGTTGTTGATAAAGTAAAAGTAAAGAAAAAAAAAAGTAATTCAAGATTAAAGCAGTTCGACGTAAAAGTGTGCGATTCTTCTTTGCTAGATTAATTAATCACGTTATGAAAAGTGGTTCTGCGTTAGCAAATACATTTGGAATAGTATCCGTAATGTATAGCGGATTTGGTGTATTTTTATCGTGGGTCAGAGGAACAGACGATTCACTGAATACTCTAGCAGCGGCAACAGGAACAGGCATGTTATTTAAATCCACAAGTACGTTTCGTTTAAAATATATAATGTAATATATGCATGCACATATGTAAATAAATACGCATAGATATATATTAAAAGAATAAAAAAAAGGTAATTATTTAATACTTTCAGCTGGTCTAAGAAAGTGTGCGTTAGGTGGTTGTATAGGACTAGGAATAGCATCTGTGTATTGTATATGGCATAATCGAGAAGCCTTATCCGAACTGAGACGTCGAAATATGAATCCAGCATAGTATTATGTACGTATACGATCAGAATGTTCAATTATTTCAGTGTAGATTTCAGTATAGATTTTTAATGCTTAATGCCAAAGATTTTAAGATTATAACGTACTAACATTTATTAATTCCTTTTTTTTTCTATTTTCTTTTTTCTTTTTTTTATATAAGGACGATTAAACGACATAGATTTTTAAACGATCACCGGGATCCCACAATCGAAATTAGAAATGAAATTAGAAATGAAATTAGAACGATTCATTTGGTTATTAATTTTACTTTTTTACGTGTTTGATTATTCTACAGTTAATATGCAATTATTTTTGTATAATTTAAGTAGTATCTATAACGATATTTTTCTGGAATATTTTTGATCAGCTTGTAGAAAAACACAAATATTCAATCGATTCTCATTTTAAATCTTAATAATTAATAAGTAATTCTCACGAATTCGAGTGATATATCTTCACTTTTCTTCTGAATATTTTTAGTAATTTTGGAGCGTCAGTGGCAATCAGAGTTGGATAAAATTTGTATAATGGTAGCTATGCTGTTGTAATACACTAGTGGTTCGTGGTACAATCAATTATTGTTTGTTTGAAATAGTTTTTCGAAAAGTCCCTTCACTATGATATCTAACTATCGTGGCGTTTTTTAAAGAACTTTTCTTTTTTCAATTGTTACGTACTCCAGGTACATATGCTTACAGGTACATGTGCTTATCATAATCGTATATATGTACGATTGGCGAAAAATGATCCGCAGCGTATATAGGTAACGGACGGTTATTAAAATTATTTGCACTTAGGATGAATTCATTTTGGTTAACACGAATTACTATACTATAGTTGATACAAATGCTAAAAGAATATAATGTAAACAAAATCGTTTCTAACCGTATGTAATCGTGTGAATAAATGTAAGCTTTTAATGGAATAAAATGATATAGATTGGACCAGGAACAACAATAACTGTGTTAACAACAAGTTTTTCTTTTTCTTGTTCTTTTTCTTTTTTTTCTTTTATTTGATGGGTTACCGTTTGCAAGTAATAATATTTCTTACCCCTTTCCAATGACAAATGTTCGTCAAACATTACAGCATTTTAAACAAGCAATTATATCTGTGCTCGTAAAAGGTTTGAACATGTTTCAATAGTTTGTACACTTGTTTTCTTGATAATTGCTTGTAATTGTTTAAACAATTTTTGTCTCTAATTCGTTGAATGTCCGGGCGCGGGTACATCCTGGTTGTCATATAAAGAAGTGTATATTTATATTTAAATCGGGCTAACCGAATGAAAAATTTGATTTGAATTTTAACTTTTGAATGAAAATACAGCAGTCGGTGTTTATGGTTGTGAAAGAAAAGAAGAGAAAAGAGAAAAGAAATATTTGTTACATATACGTACGTTTTATCCAGCTCTGGGAACGTAAGAAAACACAGTAAACATCTTCGGCGCATAGTTTGATATATTTTTCTTGACTTATTTACAGATGAAAATCCGAATGAAAGCTATAGGAGATTCAAAGGTACTAGAAATTTCCAACGAACCCGATTTATTTTTATCATCTAAAAAATCATGTCGAAAAATTGACTGGAATAAAGGATTTATCGAAATAAGCAGTATCAATCGTGCGGTGTAAATAAAAGTAACTGTAGAAAAATATCGAACGTGTGTTTCTATGGGGATTAAATTGGCAATTATTTCATGTTGATTTCTAGTTGATTTCTGGTTGATTTAACGTTTATAGACGATACGTGCACGTTAACAATGGTTTATATGTATGTATACTTGTATTTATAGGATGTACGGAGTGTGCGTAACACCTGGATTATTATTGCGGTCGGTAACGGGCGATAATCTTATCAAAGTTTATCTCTTCGGCGTTGATTATTCTTGTCTTTCGCTTCGATCGTGCAGCTTTCGAGCAATTTTATTACGGATCGAAGAAGACGGAAGAAATAAGAAATCGAAAGGATGAGAATATCGAAATAGTTTGTGCAATTAACGAAGCGATCGCGGTGCAGCTACGTATACACGTAGATCGTACATGTAAACATTCTTAACGAGACAAAGTTCGAATCGAGTAAATATTTATCGTAGGATAGATGTTTCGGTGAAACATGAAGATTTTTGGCGTTCGTAGATGTTGCATCGACAAGCATTGCCGGAAGGACCGAAGCTTATTTGAAGAAGAAACGTTTAGTGTCGAAAGAGCAGCGCAAACGTTTCTTACGTGGCAAGATTTTTGCCGGAGGCAGTGGCAAAGTAATATTTCCAGAGAAAATACATTCGCGAGCTTCAGAAACGAATGACCAAATTATCAACGGACCCTTTAAATATTATTTAACCGGTAAGGTCTACAGCAGGTGTATTCTTTCTATTCTTTCTATTCTTTCTATTCTTTCTATTCTTTCTATTCTTTCTATTCTTTCTATTCTTGCTATTCTTTCTATTCTTTCTATTCTCTGTATTCTTTGTATCGTTCGTTTATAATGTTTGTTCGACGATAATAATTGTGTGGCCGGTGCAACGAAATCGAAGGGATTATTTCGAATGGAAGGATCTTTTTACGCAGCGAGCGAGGCGCGCGATCAATTCCATAATCGATCGGTGGTTCGTTTTCGTAGCCGCGGTTAATTTAATTGACAGGGCGTGAAAGATGGGTAAAGCTCGTTCGATTCGAGCCAGGTAGGTTAATCTTTTTTAAAGCAATAGCTTTTTCATGGAGGAATCGATAAATTGTAAAAATAGTATGTACGTTTTGGTATCGCGAAGGACGATGAGTATTTACGGGAGATTATTTAGGCGAACGTGGTGCGGCGTGGTGTGACGTCGTGTGACGCGATGCGATGCACGCACGCTCTTCTCGATCCGTAGCATTTTACGGAACGCGCTCCTTCGAATCCTTTCACGCTCGTAAAGGGATTGGTTATGATTTCGCGCGTGTGCGTAAAAAGTAGTTAACATGTAGTTGAAAAATGGGTGGTAGTTCTCAGGTAAAATAATTGTCTGGTTGGAAAAGGAAGAATTAAGAACGCGATGAACGAGAGACGAGCGGAATGCGTACTCAGTGTACTGTACGTATCCTCCGCGATGTTCTCGGTGACGTCGTTGGTCTGTTTGGTGAGCGTTTGGCAGTATTGGGCATGGATCTTGAACATATGCATCAGCATCGATTGCGGTTGTATATTATACGGTATCAATACCTTTCGAACGTTCATGGGAGGCGACGCTAAGATTTGTCACTTTGGAGTGTACGGCTTGATTCCCACGCTTTTCATCGGCCTTTGCCTCGGCGGATACCACGGATACCGATGTTGTATCGACAGAGGTTTCGAGGAACCCGTCCGAATCTACGATGACGCTGGCAGGTACGAAATTTCTCTCTTCCTTTTTCTTTTCCTTATCTCTGCTACAATAGTGTATGCGCGCGCGCGCGATCACGATCGCGCAGATATCGGGAGAATAGAGGAGAATCGGATTACGAGCGTTTTTGCACAGAAACTTGAACGAGACGGTAGTAGTCAGAGTGAAAAGAAGGACTCCGTACAAACACTGGATACCTGGTGTGCTCGTTGCGGTGTTGCTTTGCTGTTTGGCGTTGGTTCACGCGGTCGTAACCACCGACGGTTACTATAAAACTTGCGAGCATTACAGAAGAAGATTGATACAAGTGTTGGATTCGGGAGGTCCCGAAGCCGAGGTACGCTCCCTTTACATACATATACATATACATATACATATACATATACATATACATATAATAATAACACTTACTCTTTCGCGCTATCTTTTTTGGCTACTTACTATCTTTTTTGGATGTAAATCGCGTTCTTCTTCTCCAGGTGATACACAACAGACTTTCGTGCGGAGCGATTTTCGACTTCATGGACTACTTGCAGCCCGAGTCGAGCACCAGCAATTGGGAACGAAGCAAACGAATCGACACCGGTTTCGCGCTTCGACTAGCTATTATTTCCACCTGGTTCAACTTTATCGCCTGGATGTTTGTCATTTTATTCAACGTGATTATGGCACGCAAAAAGTTTCGTTGTTGTTCGTTCGATCGTCGGCAAAGCTAGACAGAAGAAGAAAGTAGGCAATGAACGTGCGCAAGCCGTCGATGCTTGAATTGAAAATCATACAACGATACCTCGATGCTGGAAGATACAAGTTGGCTCGTTACACAGATTGCCTATATTTTATTTCCCTTACATGTACGTGTTACAAAATTCGCGCGCGCGCAATTATCTTTTACAATCTTTCTGCTATCGGTATATCCCCGTTATATCCGTTATATTCGTAATATGGGACGAGTTTTTTTTGGCTGTGAAATTATTTTCAAGTGACGTTTCAAACGAAATCCCTCAACTTGTAACATATACTATAATCGGTCGAGCCACGAGAAGTGGCAAATTGACAGGATTAATGAAAAAATGGTTTATTTCATTTTAGCCGTATCGACGATGCACAGTTTATACGTACACACGGTCTTTTGTCGCTCGTCCGATTACAAATATCGTTACGTATCTTTTTTATACAATTATTAATGTATTATTAATGTTAATGCGAACTGAAATTTTCTTCGACTGTGTGTAAATTGTCTAAATAGTCTAAATGGTAAGAGAGGGCAGTGACCGACATCGTTTACGATAGTATACAGCATCGGAAATCACGAGAAAAGCTATGTATAAGGAGAATACGCGTCGATACAAAGTAAGCGATTATTTGACGGAATGTAAAACGGTAGGTAGTACATAGTGCACTACCGATCAGAAATATCGTCGCTTAACTCATCTTTTTCTTCGAACGCTCTAACGCTCTAACGTTATCTTTTCTTTCGCGATATACGAGCGGCAAGTCACCTTTCTTTCTTTTATTCGAAATATATCGCGATCATTTTATCCGAGTTGTAATCGTTGATAGCTTACTCTTTTTTCATAGCTACACTCGTTCGAAGTACGCGTTGCGTTCGATCGTCCCCTTAAGCGTTCATCTTCCTCCTTTAATTCGTTCGCCTTAGACGTTCTGTTCTGTTTGCATATCTATTTTTCACGCGTTTACCTTTCACAGTTACGTGTATAGGAACTGAATCGAACAAAATATTCACTGTCTCTCTTGTATTATAATACCATTGTTTGTACATCAAACGATAACAAATAGTATAAGCTTGACGTACTACACTCTATTTAAGAAACGGAAGGCACCTAAATACTTATATACGTATCTACAATACGAGCGTGTGTACTTGTTTGCGCCTACTTCTTTCGTGTACTTACACGCATCTGGTACGTAAAGTACCAGAATTATACACACACACACACACACACATTGTATGTTTATACGTGTGCGTGTGCATGTGTGTGAATACGTATAGCAGATATTTATACGTATAGCGATATAGTTGAGTTGTTTGAAGATTTTGTCTTCATTTTTGTATTCATAGCGCTGATCGTCGTCAAGTTTAAAAAATAAAACGAGAAAATAAATAGTTAAAAACATAAAAAAGATGAATTTCGAAGTCGAATACGTAGACACGTGGATCCGTATAATCGAGAAAAGTAGCTGCTGCTCTGCGTTACTCGTGCTGGCTGATATATCGTTTCATGGCATACGCACACGTATACACAGTAGAGACAGACACATACAGAACGAGCGACTGAGTAAATTTTTGAAGCGCGAATAGTTAGCGTATTCATCCGTCCTTTAACAAATGCGGTTTCTTTCGTTTTCTTAGAAAAAATTGTTTCATATACAATATTCGATGAATCATAATAATACGTGGTAGAAATCTACAAATGTTTAAGTATAAACGTGGCGAAAACGCTTTCAGCTGCAAAAATAGATGCACGAGCTTTTACTATGTACGACTTTCCTCCACCCTTCCTTTCTTCCTTTCTTCCTTTTTCCGATTTCTGTTTTCTTTTTGCCTTTTTTTAACGAGTCGATGTTGAATTGAATCGTTATTCAATTATTCGATGGAAAATAGTAGGAAAGTATGGTGTTTGTAAGTAAATGGCGACCACCGTAACTTTTGTACGAGAACTGGCAACCATTAAAACCACTGTGTTTTAAACAAACGAATAAATAAATAGGCGAATAAATAAAACTTAAATAAATAAATAATTAAATAAAGAAAATGAAGAAAAGGAAGGAAATGGTTCTGGTTTCGCGATACGTTTATAGAAATTGTTTTTTTTTTTTTTCGTTGGGCCAAGTTGAAGAGGTTTAATCGAAAAGTAATAAAAAAGAAAGAGAAAAAGAGAAAGAAGAAGAAACGAATGGTAAATGCACGTTAAACGGAAGCAGAAAGCGGAGAGCGGAGAGCGGAGAGTGGAGAGTGGAGGATCGTTGCGTTATCGCCGCCTACATCTATCCCCTTTCCCATTTTCTATCATTATTAATATTATTATTTTCTGATTAATATTATTAATATTATTTTTATTGTTATCGTTACGATTAGCACTATTATAGTTGTCAGTATTAGCGGTATTCTCAAGTGAAAGGGTTGCTCCTCCTCTTCAAGGAACCGAATCGTTTTTCCGAGTGCTGCTGCCTGATCACTTCGAAAGGGGTAACTTTCGTGTTACCGTATTGCTTCTCCTCGTTTTCGTCGCTCGGGAAATCTTCGAAACTCATGTTGCTGAAGCCGGCCGCGGTAACCACCGAACATTTTTTCGTCCTCGGGCTCCGCTTGTAACAGACCGATTTTGGCTTGTGAGGTAGCTTCGAGGAGGGCGGCGGATCGAGGAGGGCAGGATCGAGGCTCGCGTCGCGGGACGAGCTTTCCTCGATCAAACGATACTTGGACTTTTCCGATTTGAACTTGTCCTTCTTGTTGTACCTCGGCATCTCGTCCACGACCAGAGGTTCCGGCGACATCGCCGAGACAACGTCCGCGGCGACGTCCGACATGCTGTTCGACACGCTGTTCACCGTTTGAATGGTGATTCGGGCAGCGTGCCGAATCTTCGGTTCTATCAAATGCGCTTGCGGAATGATCGTCGATCGAACGGTAATCGTGTTCGGTGAACGCGCTTTATCGGACGATATCGCGCGCAGATTACCGTCGAAGAAATTTGGCGAGGATCGAGAATAAAAGGGTACGGAGGTCGGTCTCTTTTGTTCGTTCAGTCGAAAAGACGCGAATTCGTCGAACGGAATGGAGCCGAACAAATCTTTCGAACTTTGCGCGTACTCTGGACGCTCGATACCTTCGACTGTCTCGACTCCCTTTGCAGTCTCCACCGTAGTCTTCGCACAGAACACTGCTTCGACACGATTTCGATTCGTGGTGGTCGTCGTCGTCGTCGTCGTCGTTGTCGTTGTCGTCCATTGATTCGAAACCGTGTTAAAAGGATTTACAATACTGTTCAAACTGAACGGAGAAGAACCGAATAAATCTTTTTCTCTGTTCTCCTTCCCCCTTCTTTTATCTCCTTTCTTTTCTTCTTTCCCCTCGTCTGGCTGTTCCACTCCCTTCTCCTGTCTCATCAGCCCTTCTCGTTCTCGTCGCTCCTTCTCTTCCATTTTCACCACTTCGTCCATCGTTGTTTTCTTTATTAGGCTTTCGCTGCTTTTCGTTTCAGAAACTCGATAAACGTTCGAGATCGCTTTAACGGAGGATCGGCTAACTGGTTCGGTTAAAAAGCGAGCTTGTTTGTTCTCGGTGTTGGAGAAACGTTTAGGCAAAGCCGTGACAGAGATCGTGGAGGAATCGTAAAGGATAGCGGGGGACGAGTGGGAGTTGGCGGAGTCGAAAGCCTTCCTCGAAGATCTTGGAAACGGTGCCAGAGCGAACACGTCCTCTTCGAGTTTCCACGGGCCAACAACAACCTTTGTTCTATCCTGAGCATCGTCGGGAAAACTGGCGTCGTTTAACAACGCGAGCCTAGTAGGATCGTATCGATGCCCGACGAACGGATCGACCGCCGATCGTTCCACCTTCGATTCCGAATCTAATTCGTCATCCAGCAGCAGAGGCTTCTCCCCGTATTGATGTCCGACCACGGGATCCGTCTCGATCCCTCTCCTCAAATGTTGCCCTCGATAATGTTTCTTCGATCTTTTAACTCTGTTATGTTCCTGCGTGGCAATGTAATCGGAATCCGTTCGGCGAATCGAACCGTCCTCCTCCTCCTCCTCCTCCTCCTCTTCGTCCTCGTCGTCGTCGTCGTCATCTCCCTCGCCTTCACCTTCGCCGCCGACGTCGTCCTCGTGATCTTGATCCTTGCGATCGTGGTACTCGTCCTCTTCGTTTTCCTCCCCATCCTCGTCGTCATCGTCGTCGTTGTCGTCGTCGTCTTCGTCACCATCGTCGTTCTCATCGCCGTAATCTTGACCGATGCTGTTCGCTCCAAGGATACCGTCCCGATCGCGATCGTTGTAGTATTCGTTATCGTTGGCTTTGAACGTCCTCGAGTCGCCGACAGAACCTATCGAGTTGTTCGATTCGTGCTCGTTCTTTATCGCAAAATTTCTTCCGTTTATCGTTCTTTTCTTTCTTCGCAACGCGTTCTTGGTCCTCCTTCTCTTCTGCTGCATTCGTTTTTCCGATGCATCTTTGTCGCTGTCAGTGTCGCTCGAATCCACTTCGTCAACGTCAAACGATAATTTTTCGTATTTCGATCGATCTTCGACCGGAGCTCGAACAAACTGCGCCGGAATCAAAGCGTTCTCCGCCAACAGAATCTCCAATTGGTCCTCCGGTTCGACGCGCCCGTCGCTCAAGTTCCATTGCTTCGAGCCCATTTTCGATCTACCGTTTCGATCTACGCATTTCCCTGAAAAATGTAATACCATCGTTAGCGTGAAACACGTAAACCCTTAAGCTACTGTTGCTGCTACTACTACCACACCACCTCTACCACCACCCATATCGCGCTTTTCTTACTTTAATATCTTTCCCCACGCAATAACCGTCCTTCCTTCCTTCCTTCCTTCCTTCCTTCCTTCCTTCCTTCCGATATCATTCTCGACATACTCGTTGTCCCTCAACGAAACAAATCAAACATTTATCCCGTCTCTCGTTTAATTACGCTAAAACACATTATACTTACCGCGAAACACGTAACATTATCGCACACGATATATTTTAACGATATATTTTAACCGATCAAATTTTTGTTCTTTTCTTTCCTTTCTCAGACCCGGGTTCCATCGACCCAATAATTTCCTATTATACGACAGAAAAAAAAAAGAAACACTCGATACCGTGTGCACTTATGCACGCTACTTTGACAACAGAGCGTCGTTCGAGCAACTACGTTTGTCTATAAAGAAAGCGTGTCAAGCGAATTCTTTCTACATAGTGTGTATAGAAAAGAAGTTAGGAGAAAAAGGAAATGTCTGATTAGGTCTGTTACAGTCGGTGCGCTTTCTAGCTTGTATCATCTGGTCGTTACTCGATCGCTACTTCTAAATAACGATAATCATTAAGTACTTATACCACCTTTCCCTTCACACCAAATCAACGAGATATCTTTTTCTTTCGTCCAACCTACCCGTATTCGTTTTCTTACACCCTATCCACGCATCGTCTCACGCTGTTCCCTCAATCTTCTTCTTTTTCTTTTTCCTTTTCTTCTTTTTTTTTGCATTAAACAACATATTGGTTAGTGCCACCACCGTCAGTTAGAAACCGCGTCACCGCGTGTACCGTCTGGAACAGTCCTAATCAGATTCAGGAGGTTCAGGATAATTGACTGAAAAAAAAAAAAAAACGCAGTAACTATCTTTGCGTGACAAATCTACCGAACGACCACTCTTATTCTCTTCTTTTTTTCTCTTTTCTCTTTTTTCATACTTTTTTTTTTTTTTTGTGAAAAGAGAAAACAAAGTAGAAGTAAAGTAAAAAAGGTATCGAATCGTTTTAATGAACAAAGAATTACTGCGTTTTTAATTAATTTGTCAGAGTAACAAAAAAACAATAGCCCATATATATAATATATGTGTGTGTGTGGGTCTGCGTGTGTATGGCTGTGTACATATATATATATACACCATGAAGTAATGTACACGTTTATTGCCGTAATATTATTATTTTAATACAGCGAATGCGTCCAAGATTGTCAGCCTCCTATAATGCTCCCTCGATTCGCACGATAGTTCAATGTTCGCGATTTAAACGCATCGAATTCCTTCTATTCTAAACGTTGTCTCGCGGTTGCGTTTGCGTTTCCGATTGCAGTTTTGTTAGAACGTGGTCAAAAGTGTTAGCGTGTCAACGATCGTACAGCGAATCGTATACGTATATATTATGTATCGTGTGTATGTATGTACGGATGAAGGGTGCGAGAATGAAATCGCTCCGCGAAACAGAGCCAGAATGGGAGGCGAACGATGCGGAACTTGTTGCGGACAAACGTGCGAAAACTTGTTTTCTACTCGAATAACAACAGAATCGGGGACAGAATCGGAAACAGAATCGGAAACAGAATCGGATACGGAGACGGAGACGGAGACGGAGACGGAGACGGAGACGGAGACGAAGACGGAGGGTTCGCGAGACGAACGAAAGAAAAATGAATCGGTCACGCCTCCCGAATTCGTTAGGACGTTCCAGACATTGAACACGAAGATGTTGACGTGAGCAACGTGTACGAATCATCGAAAAACAAGGCCGAAATCGAAGCAAACGTTCGTTGTCTTGTTCTCGACTATCGATCATAATGCACATAATTTATTATGCGATGTACGCGCTTACAACGCCTACACCGTACCAGCTTACATATTTACGTCCGCCATCGCGTTTGTGTTTTACACTTTTTATCAATAATTTCGAGTCCGTTTAAACTCGCATTTAACGCATTTAACGCTCGTCGTAAGCGGTAAGTTAGTGTAAACGGTAAGCAGGCCTACGATCGCTTACGATTTGGAAGATTGTTCGAAACGGCTGTTGTATAGGTGTATTCGTTGCCAGTTCGAGAGGCAAAGAAAGAACAGAAAGACAGGAAGAACGGTACACGTACAAAGACAGACAGATTAAGAAAATGAAAGAGAAATGAAAAAGAAACGATTGTTGAGAAGGATAATGAGAAATACAAAAACTAAGCAGGAATAAAACGAAGAAAAGGATGTGCGTACATGCGTGGGCATACAAATATCGCTCGAACATAGCTGTATGTACACGCGATACTTTTACTTTACTATCCTGAAACTATCTTATTCGTATCCGCAAGGACACAGCTATCTCCGACTGGCAATCGGTGCATGTATCGAGAAAGTTGTACGCAATTTTCATCGAAAAACAATGCGTTTTGCTTTAGGAAAACGTATCATCCTCTAATTTCAACATAGTTAACGTACGTAGGTGCGTAAGCGCGTAAACACGCTTCCTACTGATTCCGATCTATCTTTCTACGACATTCAGAAACGTAATTCTCCATCGAACGATAGAACGGAATCGAAGGGGCAACGAGTAAAGCTACATATTTAATTCGTCATTTCATTTCGTTCGACAACGTTTCGTCTCTTCGAAACAATACAATCTTGCAAATTCAAGTTTAACCGATTCGATAATTTCTAGTCCCCGTTTTATACCATTTATCGTGAGCGTTTTTAAATCTCAAGCATCGTTTCTCCTCCAACATTGTCGACCACCGTTACAACCACCATCACCATCACCATCGCCGCCGCCACCACCACCCACACCTGTGTCGCTGTTGTCACCATCGACGTTGCCGCCACCGCCACCGCCACCGCCACCGCCACCGCCGCCGTCGCCGTTGCCGCTTTCAAAAGTTCTAAATTTCTCGTAAATTTGCTGGTTCGATTTCGTGAAACGTCGACTCGCAATAACGAAAATCCATTCCGACGTGTAACGTGTTAGGTAAAATGACACTTTACTTATTACTAATTAATCGCGCAACTTGTCGCATTACCCATTCATCATGCGCACTCGATTTCTACCCTGAGTATCGATAACCACCATGCGATGATGATACGTTTTCTCGATCTCTTTCTCCGTCGATTTCTTTCGTTCAATGATCGCTTCAAAGAAGAGAGAAAAAATGTCGTTTTAAATACACGCTGAATCGAATCTATGATAACGGCCTCGAGTCGTATCAGGCCAATTTCACGTTCAACCATAATAAACATAAGATCGTTTCTCGAAATTACGAACCGGTATGAACAAACTAGCACGCATGACGTTCAGTATCATTCGTACAGTTTAACGCGATTAAACAGAATTTACAATAACTGTTCTCTAACGCTTGGAAGAATAGTTTAATGCCAACATACGCGCTACTCTTACCACCACGGTTTCCTACTTCTTTTTTC
>CM039639.1:3754-48754 GCA_022405125.1 Anthidium xuezhongi | reverse complement strand
ATTTGTAAAACTTCAGATTCGCTAAAACCCGTTTGTAACCTACAACCATTTATAGAAGTATCAATTTCCTTTCAATTTTCTCTTAATATTGCCGATACATGTATAACATGTATGTATGTATTATTATCATCATCATCATCGACATTGCTAACTTCACTAAAAATATTTTTAACCTGTTATTCATCATCTGTAGAACCTGCGATTTGCAATAAGGCATCAAAAGCAGAAGTTCGTGTACTCCTCCTCCCACATGAGTGATACTGCTATCCACGTATCCTATTATATTCTTATGACCGTTTAAGTTACTCTGTAAACACAAACGATTATGCGATACGTGCGATACATGCGATACATGCGATCATACAAAAATTCTACTCGTTACACTTACCGCAATCTGTATCTCCCTTTTACATACGTTCAGGTCATGTTCGTTATTAACGTACATGCGTTTAAGTGCGTAACGTCCACTCGAAGATTTCACCAGGAATACAATAGCAAATCCTCCTACAATTTTATTATTTTCTAATATAATTCCACGTACAAAGTTACAAAGTATCGAACAAAGATAAATACACCCGACGATCAGAAATATATTTCTCTTTGCACATTTTATTCTAAATTCTTATTCTTGTCTCTTTCGTTGACCAACCAGGATAAATAAATAAAACAGATAAAAAGAATAAAACGACGTGACCACGTTATCGTGTCTTATATTTGTTTTCCATTCGTCGATGGAAAGTTTGAAAGAAATCTTACTGTCTAAAAATATGAAGTGCTTGAAACGCGAAACGACAAACATTAACATATTTAACCTTGTAAACAGCAATTATTAATTCACTGTTGTTAATTTATTAGTTTTATTGTCGTGCAATAATAATTTCGTTAAAGCGTGGAAAAATGAAAAAAAAGAAACATAGAAATGACCGAGCATTCGAGTGAAACAGTAGGAGGGATAATGAATATTCAAGGTTGAAGATAACACGCACCTTCGGCTAAAACTTCTTCGACGGTGACAGTGCAACGTCCTACCACAAAAACCTTTCCTACATAACTGTTGGGTTCCTTCGACGTGTTTTCGATTTTTGAAAATAACTTCTTCATGTTGGAACACGTCGTCGGCCCTCCCAATACTGAACTGACTTGACATAAGGCCTCCTTTACTAAATCTTTCAACGTACAATATGGCGTTGTTCAATTTCTTCGATTAACTACATCGATCGTATCTGTACCTTCGAACTTTTTAATTACAATATCTTTCCTGATATAACTTAATGACGATAAACGTAACCAAAGGAAATCGTTTCGCTCATGATAACAGTTAACGTACTTTACTCAGCCGACATATTCAGACTGTACAAACTGCGCATGCACCACTTTGCAGTAGTCACGTCGGAAACATATGTGCATAACTTCCGCTCTAATGTCAAAATTCTTTACAATTTCTTTATCTTTCGTTATACCGAACCGCTGTATTCCTTTTATACATGTATATATACATATATACATTTAACACATATTATATACATATTTGTACAATAAACGTCTTACAAGTTTTCTTCCAACCGAAAGAAATTTTTACTTATAACATATACATATGTATATTCTTCTCTTGAACAAATCTTGCAAAATCGATCGATATCGCGATTGAATCATTTTTTCTTGACGATGGTAATATAAAAACGAAAGAAAGAAAAAAAGAATAACAAGAAAATAAAATAAATAAATAAAACGTAACTGGTTAAAACACGAAACACAATTTTGATACTCTTGTTTTGTTTCTTTTTTTTCCTTCTTTTTTTTTTTCAGAATTATATCGATAAGCATTGCATATAGCGAACGATTACTTAAATTCCGTATAATGTTCTATTTCATGTTTTTCATAAATTCCTATGTGTTTCATTTTGTTTCATCATATATATATATATATATATATATATATGTGCGTAGACTTTGTGTTTGTGTGTAGATACACGACTCGTGCTCGTGTTTGTGTTCTGTTTGCTTGTGTTTCTGCTGTGATATCCGCATCCTTTTGATAAATGTATATATGTATGTACATACAGGATGTTTCCCCATTGATATATTTTATACGAAAGTCAGCGTTTTTATTATACGTGAACGCAAATACTGTTCGTACGTATGTATGAGTATACATGTTTGCAAGCATATGTAAGCATATATTGATCGGCATGAGAAGCATGTAAGTAATTGGTCGAAACTGACAAAATTGTTTTTTATTTACTATAAACACATTAACAGGTCACGGTGGTTTATTGAAAACATTGTTATTGTCAAATATAAATATAATTTTAAACTATCCAAAGTATGAATAGACTGGAGAAAGATAACATGTTGGAAGCATCCATAGAAAATTGTCGCTTAAAAGAAAAACATGAAAATGAAAACAACATTAT
This sequence comes from Anthidium xuezhongi, assembly GCA_022405125.1. NCBI lineage: Eukaryota > Metazoa > Arthropoda > Insecta > Hymenoptera > Megachilidae > Anthidium > Anthidium xuezhongi. The sequence goes on along the minus strand of CM039639.1, from coordinate 46,340 downwards.
GGAATACAGTGTTGAAGATTGCAACAGTGTGTTGAACTTTAATAAGCAACTAATCTGTTCGTTGTTGGATTTAAAAAAGCACATAACCTTTGCTCTTCAAAAGTGTGAAAAAAAATTGACCCTAATAGAAACAAGTTTACAGAAACATACGGTTGGCGATACAAAGGTTTTAATTTGCAACGCGGGTATACCTTACTTCAAAGATAGAAATTACTTTTTTGCACCTAACAACGAGGATGAAATACTGAAAGAAAACCAGAAAGAATTACAACTCAGAAATCTTCCCAAAGTCTCTTTGTGGACGATAAAAGAAAGGAACATACTTTTAAAAGCTATTAAAAAAGAAGCGATCGCAGATGCATTGTGCTCCCAGAAATTAGATTGCACGCCGATGAATAATCCAGGGATTAAAGCGAGCCTGAAAGTTGAAAATGAAAAGAAAGCTGGTGAAACGTTTCCGCCTACAGATTTTTTAGAAATGGTTGGCCCACTGAAAGGAAAGGAATTTGATTGGTTCAAAATATCATCCATCCATTTCGACGATGTACATTCTCCGCTTGATTGTCGTGTCATGTGGAACGTTTTTCTTCACCCGGACATTAACAAAAATGTTTGGACAAAATCAGAAGACGTCAAGTTGAAAGAGATGGTAAAGAAACATAAATTTCAGAATTGGGACAAAATTAGCAAAGATATGAATACAAATCGTACGGCGTATCAATGTTTCATCAGATATAATACAACTAAAAAATTGCCAAAAGTTCAAAATTACACTTGGAACGCCGACGAGGATCGTAGACTATTAAAGTTGATAGACATATTTAAAATTGGTGATTTTATTCCTTGGAGCGAAGTAGCTAATTGGATAAAGAACAGAACTAAACAACAAGTATACTTCAGATGGTCGTACAGTTTGGCGCCTTATTTAATTAAAGGTAGATTCACGAAAACTGAAGACAGAATTTTAAAGGATGCTGTTACCAAGTATGGCACAAATTTTCGTAAGATATCGGCTGCACTGATGCCTAATAGGTCGACTGTTCAACTACACGATCGCTATCACACGTTGAGCGCGAAGCAAATTGAAAATTCGAAGATATGGACGTTCGCGGAAGACTCGAAATTGCTGAAGCTGTTTGCGCGCTTCGGTCCGAATTGGTCAAGAATAGCTAAAGCATTTTCACGAAAAACTAGAACTCAGCTGAGACATCGACACACAGCTCTACAAAAGTACATAAAAAGAGGCGTTTCTCTTTTCGATCTACACAGAAATCAAAATCCTGATGCGAACGAACCAAACGAAGAACGCACAGGGGATAATACCTTTCGTTCTGTTATCGATTCATCGAAGCAGCGCGAAGACAATGAGGTAGATGAAGAATTAATCAAGTATTTTTGTACGCAACAAAGAGCAAGATTTATTCGTAAGAATGGTAAACTTTATACTGGAGAGGAATTGTCACACGATACAAAATGTTTATACGGTATTTTACAACGATTAAATGCCGAGCTTCACATACCCGATAACATCTCTGATCTAAAATTAAACGAAAGGGATCGGCAACTTGCACGTTCGTTCAAAGAATATTCAAAACTGAAGAACGATAAACAAAGATGCTTCGAAATAATGGAAAAGTGCAGTTTACACATGTTCGGAGCAGATCATAATAATAAAGGGGCTTCTCATTTTATTCCTCCGCCTCCTTTCGATTTTCAGATAAAATCGAAGAGGCCGGATGAAAGTGAACGCATCGATTATCCTTTACATACAAACGACAAATTTTTACTCGAGAAATCGGTAGAAATGGACACAGCAGATTTGGTCATTTCTCAAATCGGTGGTTACGAGCAACAGTTACAATTTCAAAAATTCACTAGGTCCCTTCAGTCAACCGATGCGACGACAACCGATGCGACAACCGATGTAACCGGTAAATCGTGTTACTCTGAACGAAGTTGTACGCGTCCGACGTGTAAAACGTTGTTACATCGAAGTGCCGATTCAAGCCGTGATTCAAAGGACAACAAGTCAAAGAGAATCGGGCCGATCGCAACGTCGTTCGAGGAAAACGGTGTTGTCGCCTACCGCAATGTAAAATTACCAAATAAATGTTACAACAAAGAATTGTGCGAGCAAATCGTTCAGAACAATTACACGTTATTCAATATACCCGACGAGATAGGTCCATCGCGTAACCTTGATACGGAAATAATTGGCGAAGAAGACGTATCCGTGGTGGAAGCAACCTACGCGACTATATCGTGTTTTAGAAATTTATTACATTTCAAACGATCCAGTGAAAAGCTAATTCAGTCGAATCAGTGTTTTGGCCAAGAATCGTGCGACTTTCGAGAAGCGGTGAAACTGCTGGAAACACGTTTGGAACAATTATTTCGATACCCGATAGGTTTATCGAAAACCGCGGTACCGCAAGTTTACGCGATAGATGCAGTAGAGGACGGCAAACAGTCGAAAAGAAAATTTTTCAACGTATCGGATGTACAATTGGACAAGCATCAAATAAAAAAGTTACAAATATTCGATATAAATGGTAAACCCGTAAGCTGACTTGTTAACATGGTAAATTGGCCTCAATTTATTATCGTTTCTCTCCGTTCATCCTCGCGTCATACCTCGCGTGCAAGGTTTTAATTCCTTAATCGACAGGACACGAAATTACACACCTTTGCCCACTGACACATCATTTTTTCTCAACAGAGAGACACAGATCTTTATACATACTACTGTACACGTATACATACATATGAAATATAATATAATAACCGTACATGTATAAATGAAATTTCTTCGTTAGTTTTGTCTGTCGAGTGTATCTTGTACGTACATAACTTACGTATACCTACGTGACGAATTTCGAAACGTATCGTATATTTAATATCGTTTACTAATCTCGCTTAAAGGTTTACGATTTCGTTATCTTAAACTTTTCAACTTTAAACGATTACCTATTTATTTATTATTAGTTTCAATTTTTATTCGGTATTTCGGAGTATTGCAACGCATTACGGAGTGTAACAAGAGTATGTTTCTTCGTGACGAAACGATGACAAACCGTTTAACCAATTTCATCGTTTATCCTGAACGACCGACATTCTTTAGAACGATAACGTTACTTGGAAACAGGAACGAACTCTAAAAATGAATAAATCAGTTTTATCGAAACGAAGCGATGAATTTTAGAATAATCAATTTAGATTAATTTTACATAAGGAAATAATGACGACGATGACAATGATTAAAATGATAATATTGAGAAAGAGACGAAAAGGAAATATATGTATATGCATATACCGTATACATTTTATAAATCGAACGACAAAAATAAACCCTGTGCTTTTCCGTTCTATTAAGTACTTCAGTAATAATATTCAACGCGTAACTGACCGCTCGAAAATATTTTCTATTTCGCATCGTTCGATCAAACTGTTCGAATTGAAAGAGAAGGCTGGATCGATACCAGACAAGTGGACAGAATTGTTGATACAGAATCCGATCGCAACAACGATCCAACCAAATGATCCAATACATGTAAGGAAATTGGAGCTTACACAATTACCAAAGCATCTGAACCCTGATGACCGTATCGCCGCATTGTATTTTATTAAAAATTTAGTCGATTGTTAACTTTTTTTCTCTTTCTTTTTCACAGACTAGTCAGGTAGTTCACTTTTTCTTTGAAACTGAATTATTGTAACTAGTCATGATAATTGTACAACCTGCCGTAAATACACCCCACAAAAGAAGACTAGCTTCAATTTTATGAACAACGGATCTCACGCTATCGAGGAACAATTTCAGCGGTTCGTTCGTGACCTTGAAAGTTGGCTTATCTTGAATGACTTTCATCTTCGATAAATATTCGATAAGTATCGGATGATCGTGACTAAATATTGGAAAATATTCGTCGATTTTCTCTCTTGTCCACCAAGCTTGTTTGTTCCATCTGTATACAGTTACAAAGAAAAAAGACCAAGTACAAGCGATTAATTATTCGTTGAAATTTCAACAACATTGTACAGAAAGGTGCTTACGATTGACTCCAAGGTGTGTAATGGTAACGATAAAGACTGGCTTTAATATATTTCGGCGGCTTTTCACGGAATGGACTTTCCACGTTATTCATTAAATTCAACACTTCGGATTGACCGCTCAACAGCCGATACGCTAACGACATTAACCATGGATTTTGATGATAAGTACCCAGTGCAGCAAACCACATTTGCCAATCGAGTCGCGGTTGATGAGGAGCTGGAAACGATAAATACTGTTGCTAATAATAACGATCGTAGCTCTCTTAAAAGGTAAAACGTATTCGCGATTTCTTTCGGATTTATATACTAGAATACTATAGAACTTGGCTGGCTCACCGACAAATGGCAACGAATTATTAACATTTCCTGGTTTATATAAAAATTCGTATTCCTTCCATGGTCCATCGATACTATCGCCCCCCTCGATGATCACTTCTGGTCTGCCCTCCACACCTGTCATGCGTCGAAATAATCCGTAACTGTTCACCAAATGAAGATGTTCCACTTTTCTTTGTATCTGCCTTAACTCGGTTGGTATCGTTGAATTATGAGTATGATGTAACGTGGTGGCGTACGGTACCTACGATATCGTAAACAATTCCAACCGAAACTTTTCCAATTACCATACATATAACATTCATTCATTGTTTCGTTTACATGCATATCATTACTTACGATACTTATGGCAAATATAAAACAAACTGCTATCGAATACAAAATCGTAACAAAGCTCGTAAAAATTTTATTTCGCACTCCTTTTGCTGCCAACAAAGACGCGACCATCGCATTTAAAACTGTAATACCAAGTGATATTACGCCGATATAGATAGAAATTGGAATTATTCGTGACAAAACGTGATCAAATTGTTCCTGTGTGAATCCTGAAAATGGATTAACGGATTAACGGATTAACGGATTAACGGATTAACGGATTAACGGATTACCGGATTACCGGATTACGACAACAAAATCAATGAAACAATAGCCACAGATTTGATATAAACTGATTCACGTTGTTACACGTTGCAAACGTTGCTAGTACGTGGCCATACCGATATTGCATTGGATGGTCCAGTTGTCTGAGATTCTGACATTGTAATACACATACGTTCCATAAAAGATTCCTGCATAAACTAATACACACAACATCGTTGAAAGATACTTCGTAACATTGTAAGAATTGTTTTTAGATTTCCTTTTATAAAAGAACTGATCATCCAGCAGAGATATACACAAACAAATTGTTAAACAATTGAAAAAGTTGTAGTTTCCCGTCGCTATAATATGTACTTGTAAAAACACCTAAAATCACATTAAAAAATCGGTAAGAATCACCTTCAAATATACATATACATTATACATTATACACTTACATACATATATAATATTTACCTGCGTATAAAATGCTATTATTCTTACTTTCCTGTTTGGAAAGAAGAATAAAAATGGAATAACCAGCTCAAAAATATTTACAATCACAGTAGTGAAACGTAAAAACCATGTAGGCAAATGATGCGCATACCACGCTAACGGGGTAGGTATACACTGCGATTCAAAATGAACATTTAGTGCTGAAACAATAGTAACGACTCATAATCAACGAGCAAAAATTCTTCCTTTCCTTGTTTGAGTATTGTAAGCTTACTACAATATTCCGACACCGTACCATCTAATTTCCACCACACGGGGCAACCGGATGTAAGTTTCACTACTCCGCTGGAGAACATTAAACGGAAAAGCAACCAACGTACGGTCCAAAAAGTCACGGCATCGCTTGGTGTACTTAGCTTTCCATGTTGCGAATACCAGAACGGAGCCACAAGTATGCATAAAAATCCGGCTTCTAATAAAAGTACATCCCTGTAAAAGTATGCGCAATGTATGAGATTTTATTGAAATACGTTCAAGTAAACGCTGTTACTACAGTAATTGCATTATTTTATAAACAATTCCCAGATACGTTATATACTTGCCATTGAAACCACATAAACGTCTGGCCAATTTGATACAAAGAATAATATAACGCCCAAAGTAATGCGAATACCAGTGCGATGCAAAACTTTTGCGAAACAAATCTGCAAGGAAAGATGTAATTATCGTTACTTTATACGTTATTGGAATGATGAAAAAGTAATAATGGAATGTAAACGAATGTTTACCCCGCGAACGAAAGAGCTATTCCAGTAAGCGATAATACATCCAACATGTATTCCACATTCAGTCCAAGATAAGGAGCAAACCACAATAACGTAGGTTTCTGTTTTAACTTATGAATCAAAGATCCACGACTTTTTAAATCCAATTGAGCTCTAGCTGGTAGAATTCCATTATCCCCGTACAACCCTTTTTTATATAACATAAACAATAAACAGAAATAAGTAAATATGTAAACAAAATATGTATCCAAAGAATATCCAAAGAATATAAAATACACTATAAAAATACTATCTGTACTATTGCAATGCATTATTTATTTTAATAAAAGCTCCAAAGTTATTCGACAAGTTTGCCTAACAATTTTAATCGACTCTTCTTTTCTTCTATTGTGTAATAAACAATTAAAACATAAAATACTACAAATGTATGCACATGATCTGAAAGAAAGACAGTAAGAGAGCGATGAGAAAAAGGGACGGAGGTAAAAAGGATAAAGGAAGAAGGGAGAAAGAGAGAAGAAAAGAAAAGAAAAGAGAAGAAAAGAAAATTAAAAGATCAATATGTGAAATATTTACCTGGAATTTGTATATAAAAACTAAGAAATGCAAAAAGATATATGATACATATTCCCCGTAAAAATAAATTACGAGTGTATCGTACTTGAACCATCGTGTAGCTACGGTGGTTTCTTCTTGTACTTGATGTACCTTATAGAATTAATAATATTTATTCAAATATAAGAAAGTAGGAAAATTACAAGCCCACCACAATACGATGCATACAAGTAGTATTTTACGTACGCACAATCTATCAAAGTCTTATGATTAAGCGTTGCAAATATTTTCGGTTACACCGTTATTACCGGGTACCGTACGAAGGCGGAACAACAATCCTATAGTCATGGAACAATATATGTATATAGATTGGTAAGAGTTCGTCCGTTTGCCGTCGCTGTCAGGACCTATAATAACATATATGATGCACATATGATATTTGTACTTATGTACCTTTTATCAATTTATCGTATAGTCGTATAAACTGATTATCAGCTTTATATTTTACCTAGAAATAAATATGCATGTATTTATACATATTTAGTATATCACCTTTTTCCATACATTCGGCAAAAATCGTCGCATGGTTAGGGTATTTATTTTTAGTTGAAAAGACAAAACGAAAATATTAAACTCACGTAAGTAATAAATTTGAAAATAAAGTTTTCTGTTTATTGAATTCGTTTTATTGAATATAAATTACTACATTACATTACACCAATATTATATGACGCGTATCTTAATATGCTATTGTTACTTGTACTCAATGAAATGTAAATTATTAATACATATATCTTTACGGCTGCTCTATAAGCGAGATGTTATTACAAATCATTGGATACAAAATAACAATAAACGTTTGAAATAGGTTAACTCAATCTTTCATTACAATCGAATAGTACATTACTCATTAAATGCATATAAATTGAATGGAATCAATTTGTTATGTCTGTTGATTAATGTATTTAGCTTCCATTTCCTTCAGTTGTATCTCTTGTTTTTCTCTATTAAATTGCTCGATAATTTCCAAAAATGACTCATATTGCTTTTTATCAAGAGCACTATATTTTTTCCTTTCTTCGATTATCCATTGCTGTACATTTTCTGTATAATTGAAATAATAATAAACTCCAATTGGAAATAATACATACATCGTCATTCTTCCAACCTCTAATTGCCAACTTCCCATTGTTTATAAATCTGTAAATTAGATATTATTATAGAAGTACATTATTTTATACAGATATCGACAAACAGTACCAGAAGGCTCAGTAGCTGATCAATGTAAGACCACTTTCATTAAGAATGATTTATACCATGTAAATACCCTTTTACTGTTAAAATTTTTAATCGACGACGTACAGTGTAGCTGTTGTATTAAGATTTTATTAGTAAGAAACAGTGGTTACATATACTGACAAGAGAATTATTTAGAAAATTCTTCATTTAATTATTTCTGTTAATACACTTCATCAGCATACACTTCGTGAGTTTACTAGCTGTATTCAATAAAGTTGAATAAAGTGATCGTTAATAGCGATATTCTTCGAAGTATTTTAATAACCTCTCCCCTCCTTGGCTTCTGCCACGAACCGCAAAAAAAGAAAAATAGAAAAAAGGACAGACCTTTGTAGAGGTAATAAAGGTTTTATGGTGCCTTTATATGTTTAGTTGTAATAACGAACTCTATTTTAATAACAGTAAAGCTTACAACATAGATCTAAAACATGTAGGAGTGTTAATCAAGGAATACAGGAGTACATGTATTCACGTAAACACGAAAGTTACTAAAAATTGTATGGAGTGTAACGTAATTTTGAAAGTTGGTAAAATTGTATGACAAAAGGTACTCTTTTCAAGATTATTCAAGATTCGTTTTATTATGCTGTTTGAAAGCGTACATTTTCTTGTATTCCTTGCAGGGTTCGTAAAGAAATTTCAACGATACGATTGAAACTGTCAATACGCATTATGGAAACATTACTACCATCGGAAATAGCTAGATTAGTCCTTGGTAAGAATGATACGACAGGTATATTTGTAGCGTTATATTTCTAATAATAATAACCTGTTGTGTGGCGGGAATGTAAATATTATAATCCGATTGTAACTGTGTGTTGTTGACGTTTTCACGGCTAGGCATTTTCTAATATCTGTGTTTTCTATCAGCGATTTTGCAATAATTTGAAACATAGTGAATACATAGGTGCAGAAGAAACGATAAAAAAAAGATATAATGTTAAAAGTATATTTGAAATAAATAAGTAAATAAATATTAAACATATTTACAGTTATTAGGAAGAATGGACGATGCGATGGATTGGGTTATCTTAAAAAGAAAGAGAAAAAGAAAAAAACACCAACAAAGCATTGAATTATTTAGTAGTGAATTCTGCAACGTAGAATATAAGATGTAAAATTAATTTCAGGATATCTGGAAGGTCAAAGTTGTTTGGAGGCAGCTAAAATATTTCTGGAAACTTGCCCGCATCTACAAGAATGTCGTACTGTAATTTCTAGCGGCAGAAGATTTAGCACCAGAGTCAGTGGAATGACGTTGATAGATGTTATCGAAAAGTTTTTTGCTATTAACACGATAAGTAAGAAATTTTTCTAACTTTAGAGATATCTTTAAGTAGGCTATAGTATAAAAATATAGTTAGCGTGTACTCTGTTTGCATGTTTGCTTAATGAAAATGAAAATTTGATCAGAAAGTTTGGGTGAAAAAACTGTAATACGATTTTTGTATAGTTCAAGAACGTTTGAGCAAACTTACAGATTGCGAGCAATTGAAGCATTGTAGAGATTTACTGGAACAGTTAAAATTTCTCATAGAAGAAACTCGTGGACAACGTTTTGTCGTTAATATCAATGTTCCTTCGCAGGTATGTAAAATTGTTAATTACGATCCGATTAATACGATCGATGCAATGTCGCATATTATTGTAGCATCGCGATACAATAATTCCTCTTACGTACAGGCTAATTCTCAAGTTTCCAATGGCTCTCCTATAATATCTAGCAGTATACGTAAAAGACGTCACAGTAACAGCGAACGCGAACGATGCAAACGTACAAAAGTGGCGATTGCGAATACGTCTGAACAGATTGAGCTAGTTGGGGGCCAAGGTAGGAAAAGTATTTGCTTGCGAGGCGAACTTTCAAACAAATAAATGATGAAAGAAACGGTGATATTTGATTTACAGGGAACAGTTACGTAGATAGCGTAGAGGCAACGCCGCTAGAGAGTTTACCTGGTCACACAGATACGTCGGAACAAGCTAAATCTATTATTAAGACGAAAGAGAAGAGGTGTAACAACTTTGATGGAGAAGATGGAAGTCTGAGCAATAATAGCAATAGTAATAATGCTAGCAATACCAACAGCAATAGTAATCATGGTAAATGTATATGTAGATGATAATAGAGAGACGGGTAGACGGTTGGACAGTTGAACGGGTAGACGGGTAGACGGTTGGACGGGTAGACGGGTAGACAGGTAGATGGGTAGACGGGTAGACGGCTAGACAGTGAGAAACGAGCATTAAAGGTATTATTTAATCTAGTTGTTAATGGTTACACTAGGCGTTAATCAAGATGCGCGAAACATAGGAGATGGTTTAATGGACAACGCGTGCAAGGTAAACGGTGGAAAAGATTCGTGCACGTTTGAAAAATGTACCGCAGCTACAAGCACAGAGGAGTTGCTGAGTTATTCGTGCGCGGAAGTTCAGACTACTCCATACGATACGCCAGAATCAGAATCGGAAAGCAACGACGAGCCAATCGAAAATCTCAGTGTAAGTATTAATATTAATATTAATACTGATATATTATGCTATGCTTGATAGAGTATGGTAGTTTGTCCATTTGAAACGTTAAACTAATCGATGACGTTTGATTACACGGCAAGTTACTGACCAAGGAGCTGTTGAATCGTACAGAATTACAAGAACGAATCGCTGACAAGATCAACAAAGCGATATCCGTTCCAACGGACGTATCTTCGAAAGAGGAACATAATTTAAACGACGACTGTTTGAACGGTGGCGAAGCGAACACTTCAATCATGGCAGAGTTGAATAACGCGATTAAATCGATAGTCGAGGCAACCGAGTCCGATCCGGTATTCGAAAAATTTCTCGACGAAATGATCGGACCGCACGCAGAAACGGACACAAGTCCCGACGAGGAGCTGGATACCAATAGACCGGAAGCAAAGCTGCTTAACGGATCACAGGAAAAACAAGTTGATATTTGTTCGAGTAACGAGTTTGTTGTAACATCGGACGAGGCGAAATTATCCGAGGAGAGAGAGGTATGTACGACGGATGTACCGTTGAAGCATAGGCTCCGCAGTTCTTCCAGGCAACAGAATGCTCGAGTCGAAGACGATCAACGAGATCTGGAGAAAGAAGACAACAATAACGCGTTGGATGATCAAAATGCTGCTGCGGTATTAAGTATAATAAATGCAAACATTACGAATAAATGTAGAATGCCCGATGAGAAAAGCGTAGATACTACAAAAGAGGTTGTAGTCGGTCAAGTAGACGCCGAAAAGAGATCGTCAACGGTGATGAAAGTTTATCAAGAGAGAGAGGGACAACAGCAGGAAAATGGGAAATTGGTCGAAAGCGTCGAAAGCGTCGAAAGCGTCGAAAGCGTCGAAAGCGATCGTAGCAAGGTTGCTGCAACAATTGGAAATAACGGGATGACAGAATCGAAGGTAAGAAAATCATCGGTGAGAAGAGGCTGGCCTGCAAAAGCAAAGGGTAACGGAATCGTTAACGGCGGTGTTACATCCGAACAAGATATAATAACGATGCCAACGTTAATAATGTGTTCGAAAGAAGAAATAAACAACATATTGTGTACGAATTTAGCTTATCCAGCGGCACGTTCCATAACGTCTAATAGAAGTTCCCGATTCGTTCCTATAGTTCCAAAAGATTCGACAGTAAGTAAAACTGGCAAAGATTTCACCGAAACACTGTATTTGAAGACGGTAAACGTCGCTCAAAAAGTACCAGCGTCGATACCAGTGTCGATACCAGCGTCGATACCAGCGTCGATACCAGCGTCGATACCAGCGTCGATACCAGCGTCGATACCAGCGTCGATACCAGCGTCGATACCAGCGTTGATACCAGCGTCGATACCAGCGATACCAGTGATACCATCGATACCATTCATAGCACCGGGGATTCATCGAACGTTGCAATCAGTCGAGAAGCAGGAGAAAAAGACAAGCAACAGTACAGTAAAATGCACATCGATTCGGAACGTTAGCAATTTGGTGGTGACTAGTTCAATTAGTAGAAATCCCGCGACCGCTTTATCCAATACTACGACTAATAAAGTGATCGTCGGCGAATCGATTACTCTTTACGGTAACGAGAATAACGCGAAAACGTTACTGGATAGTACGAGCATGCCTACGATAAACATAGACGACAACGTTAGTTTGTCCAGCTCTGGCTTGTCCCCGTACATAAAATTCAATTGTAGTAAAAATAATGAAAATCAAAGCTTATCAGACATCGATTTGACACCCGTGGTACAAGCTGCTGAAAAAGCTACTGAAAAAGCTGCTGAAAAAGCTGTTGCTCCGCTTAAAAGCGACAACATTAACGAGCATCAATCTCTCTCGACTTGCAAGCCTGCCGCCGACTGCGACGTTATTAATAAACGTACTCCGAAGTCGTTGTTAAAAAGTAGGACAAAAAATTATAGATTGAGCTTATCCACGCCTAGACGAAGGAGTAGTCATATAAGAGTTCTCGACTTCAACACGCCGACGAAAGTAACGCTGGTATCGGCAGCCATCACTACGACTACTACCGCCAGCAACACTGCCACCATCACCGCTGGCGCGTCTAACGGATCGGTTAGCGATAGCGAAACCTTGTCTTGTTCGAAACACGTTAAATCCTTATGTAGAACTTGTCTCTTTAAGTCTCCGCCTTTTTCCACTTGTACCACGACTGCACATAAAATGGAATGTTCAGTGTTGAAAACAGACCTGTCTGTAGCCGATTGTACCCGTACGAACGTTTGCCAAAGAGTATCCGCCGAAGAAAAGGAATTTTTTACCGGCAATACTTCAACCCGTGAAAACAACGTTGCCCTATCTTCCGACACTAGATCGAAATCAACATCAAAAACAACGAAAGATACGTGGGATGCGGACCTGAGAAAATCCTTACAAATCACTAACACGGAAAACGCAAGAACCAGTAAAAATGTCGTTTCGAAAAGAGACAACAAATGCAATTCACGTGCAACGAAGGGAAAGATTAGTAAGAACCCCGTAACGAAAAAGATGATTGTCGATGGAAAGAAGAAACGATTAATCAAAGACGAGCAGAAAGCGAAGAAACCGCCAATAGACGAGGAGAACACGATTAACATGGTATCGGTATCGGTATCGGTAACGGATGAAAATTTGCCAATCACACTCGCCGATCGTACAATTTCGGCCAATCTTGTTATCGATAACGCAAACGCAAATGGTATTTCATCATCGGTTTGTGATAACATTGATAAACGTAAAATCGTTTCCGAGCAGAACGAACCGAACCAAACGTTCAACTTGAATCAGAATCGATTCGATGCATCGATATCAATAATGACGACGACAACGACAACGACAACGACGACGACGACGACGACGACAACGACGACGACGACGACGACGACGACGACGACGACGACGACGATAACGAACATCGTAAGAACAATCGATCATTTAAAAGTTGAAAAAAAGAATGTGAAAAAGTATGCCCAGTTGAAAACGTTAAAAACTAATTTGAATAAATATAGTAAGGAGAATAAGTGTGCAACGAGCGAAAATAACATAGCATCCATAGATGGTATGCAGTTCTCGGAATCGAGGAGAAGTTGTACGGATGCGTCGCAACAATTATTAGAAATGCCAAATTTGATTGAATTGGAAACGCCAAGGAAATTGGAGAATTGCGACGTTCCGCCGACACCCAGATTGCTCAGCCCTAGCAGCAGTACGACACCGTTCGTTAAAATAAACGAAGACTCGAGTAAGATTCGTAATTTGATCAACACTCCGGAATTCCCGACGACACCTGGTATAGCATTAACTCCGAAACACATAGCGGAAGAAAGTACCAATAATGCCGATAACGTGAAGAAAGGTACGTTTAATTGTTGCTCCCCATATTATAAGCCCAGCTTCGAGCAGAACGAAATTTCTGAGAAGCCATCGAAATCAAAGTTTACCAATGGTTTGCAGAAATCAACCGTAATATCTCCACAACGTATAAAACAATGCGTGTCTCGAAATGTTGTCGGCTTGACGAATACATATCAAACGACGCGGGTATCCGCTAAATTAGAAATAACACAGTTCGAAGTGATCAAAGAGAACTTGCCCAAAGAAGAAGCGATAAAGGAGCTTAAAATATCAACCAATTCCCGAGACTCGACATCATGCTGTATAAAATCGGATAAAGCTGATCATCGTGTTAACAACGAGGTCGCAACCTATAACGAATATAACGAATACAACGAAAATACTCGTTCGGAGAGTCGTTGTCCTAAAACAGTCGACAATGAAAGATATTTATCGAATATCGAAGAATCGAACAACGACAGCGATAGTTCCTCTTCGTCCTCTTCATCGTCATCGTCATCGTCATCGTCATCGTCATCGTCATCGTCATCGTCATCCTCTTCGTCGTCGTCGTCATCATCGTCGTCGTCATCATCCTCTTCTTCGTCGTCGTCTTCCTCCTCCTCGTTGTCATTGTCGCCCACGTTAACGGCATCGGTCGCTAATTCGAATTCAAAGGTAACAAATTCATTGGAAAAATCAATATCGAATAAAGAATCCAAATGCGTTTTGACAGAAACGAATAGGGATGCGAACAACGACGATCCGACGTGCAGTTCAGTCTTGCGTATCACGCAACAGCAGATCCACACGGAAATGGAAACGGCAACGACAACGACAACCACAACGGCAACGGATGTGTTATGTAGAAATCGTACGGAGGAAGCGATAATCGATTTAAAAAAGTGCGACGAATTTTCGCCGTTAAAAATGTTTCCAATAATGAAGAACGAAGAGGAGATAGAAGGCGATACAAAAGAAACTCCGGCTAAAAATGAAACTTTGTTAAACGAAGCAGATATTTCCGAGACTCCGAGCAGTTCTAAAACCGGTGTGGAAAACTTGACTAATTTGTCCTCGAAAATCTCAGCTTTCATAGATTCAAAAGGTCACAATTGTAATCAAGATTTGTACGTAGAAAATTCTACGACCGGAAACTCGAAGCAGAAGACAAAAGTGGTAAACGCGCAACATCTTCTTAAACCCGTAAAGTCCATCAAACATTCTTCTTCGTTACACAAACAAAAACAGAAACAGAAACAGAAACAGAAACAGAAACAACAAGGACAAAAACGTTTGACCATGGACGAGAAATTAATCGTTCAATTAGAAGAAAAACGACAACGTATGATAGCAAAGTTTCGAGAAATTCCAAAATCTACCGTTACTCGTAGAACGATTCAACAGAAACGGATTATTTATAAGGGTAAGTACAAAAGTAATGTTAACGCAAAGCAACGGAACAATTGTCTTCGAACGAAGAACGACGATGCGTTTAGCGAGAAAAAACGGAAGAAGAAGAAGAAAAAGAAGGTGGAAGATCCCGACATCGATGATAACAATGATCGCAACAGCACCAGCACCAGTACCGGTAACGATAACAAGAAAAAAGACGATGGTAACGAAAACGAAAACGATAACAATACCGATACCGATACCGATACCGATACCGACCACATCAACGTTAATGTCGACAACTCAAACGGCGTGGCTGACAACGGGATTGAACAGAAGGAAGATTCAAACCGAAAGAACGAGATGATATTAGAAGAACCGGTAAAGCGTAGAACGCGGACAGATTCGGTGAGTGTTGTCCGTACGATTATCGAGAACGACAGGAACGATGTTGAACAGCCCATTGCGACTCTCGAAACCGAGAATCTAACGTGTCACGTAAACGATGCGAAGAACAAAGAGAGCCGTGTTACGATTAATCCCGAGAAAAATGATATCTGTAATCCGAAAGAATGTCATTTAGACGGGAAGAAATTGGTAAATAAGCCAGTCGACGAAGTACGACGTAGCAAGCAAGGAAACAACGGCAAGCTACGAGGAAATAAAGAAGTAACGAAAGAGGAAAATGCGTACAGAAAAAACGTTTCGTCAAAGTCGAAGGTTGATCAGGTGAAGCGAGATTTGTTCAGCGACGACGAAGAGAACGATTGCAAAGCAAAGTTTTCGGTCGATCGGCAAAACGACGTTGTCGAAGCAACCTCCGTAAATGAAAACTACGACTCGTCGAACGGCAAGAATTTATCGCACGTTCTTCGGTGCTTACAGCTTGTTCCCGCGTCAAAAACTGGCGACGATCCTCAGCCGGATAAACTTGGAAAGTGCAACCGCGAAACGGATTCCAACGTGGCCACCGTATTATCAAATTCGGTAGAGTATCGTTTCCTCTACGACGATAATTGTCCCCTGAAGAAAAGAAGACGAAGGTATAGCAGTCTCGAGTTAGAATTTCAAATTAATATAGTGTTGAACGATAAAAGTAACGAAGAATGCGTTAAAGTATGGACAGCCACCGATTACGAAGAGATATTCAATCTTCCGCCAAAGCCTAAAAAAAAATCAATCAGCGGAAAATCGCTCGTCAGGTTAGCTAATGGAAACTATTCCGATACGTGTGGTCATACGTTGGTCGACGCCGCGTTAACCCTCACCAAACCACTTGCTACCTCCTCCCCTATCGAAAAACAGTTTGCTCCGAAACCGAGAAAACTCGCAACTCTCAACGAACTCACCAACGACAAACACCTGCAACAACAGGATCAGAGAAAACGATCGAAAACAGATAAAACTCAGGAAATTGTCAAAGGTAATTCCACCTTGTTTTAACACGTTTATGTTTCTCTGCGATCTTATTAACGTCATCGAGTATTATTACTATTATTACTATTACTATTACTATTACTATTACTATTGCTATTATTATTATTATTATTATTGCTATTATTATTATTATTATTATTATTATTATTATTATTATTATGAATCTCAGATATCCCGGTGGTAAAACTTCACAAGACTGTATTCACGGACGCGAAAGAAACTAAGCAGGTTCGTAGTCACGATTTGATTATTCTCATTTTTTATCAATCATCGTCAAACGCCTATTTTCTTTTCTTCTCTTCTCTTTTGTTTTTTACAGGTTGAAAAACGACAGTGCCTAACGGATCCGCAAACATTATTGAACAATTTGGATCTAGACAAATTCTTAACGTCCGTTCACGGACCGGCTTGAACGTTGTTCAGACTACTTTTTCAAGAAAATTGTAGAAAAGTTTCTTTCACTTTCGACTTCTATCCTGTAATCGTGTACACGTGGTTCCTTCGCTGTGCTTATATTGCTCTTGTTTAAAAATGAACGCGCAGTCTCGAATGTATTGTCATATAGAGTTAAGTACATACTTGAATGCCATCGGTTGTGTTAATACAGAAGGAAAAAAAAAGAAAATAAGAAAATACTCCACTTTTCTTTTCTATTACAATATACGAGTACGCATCTCGATACATCTGTCGGATGAAAAGTAATCTTTATTAAGAATATCTCGCAACGGTGACGAAACAGATAATAAAATAATGTTACAAGTAAATCTTACATGCACGACAGCAAAGCGTATGTGCAATTACGCAAAGTAATAAATTTGCGACGAATGGTAGATGTTGTATATTTTATATATATTATATACACACACGCGCACGCGTAAGGAAACGAGTATTCAAGACTTGGATTTTACAGCTTTGTCTACATCTTCCGTAACGGATAGTAACTTTCGCCATTGTGCCATATTTAAACAGATACCTGCGCAGAAAAAGAAATACGTATTTATTTATTTTTTTTTTCTCTTTTTTTTTCAATCGTTTTTACGTGTCTGTTTGTTATCGTTTCAGCGTAATTTTGAATACCTTTCTTTCCTGGTTTTAAATTTCCATCCTTATCGTAATACATTTCTCTAATGTCAACGTATAATTTTCCTTTGAAGTCTCGTACTGTAACTTGCCGGTTACTACCTAAATCCCAAGTGGAGTCCTCGTTTTCGACTGTCTCTTTTTTCGGCTTCTTCGATGTCTTCTCTCCACTGTCTTCCGCTTCCCTTTTCTGCTTCTTTTTCGATTTCACTTCCTTTCACGGTAATACACATTAGCATTTGTACTAATAATACATTTTAACATGTCATCCAACTCTCATATTTTATTTCACATATATATATTGTTGACAATTGTTAATATATACACGATATGGATACAAGTATGTATATATATATAAAGTTAAGTACCTCTTCGCTACTATCCTCGTCAGTGGATACATACTCTTTCGATTTTGGCATTTTTTGTAAATTTCTTTACCTGAAACAATCTTGTTGCACTTAATACCACCTTTTGTACAGAAAAATAATATTTCATAGATAAAAGAGCAAATTAGTATATTTCACGAATACAATCACAATTTCCACGTTCGATCGATACAAAAAGAAACAAAATGTGTTGCTCGTTTATTCTAACCTCTTACAAATACAACTCTGAAATCAACATAATTCTTAAAACAAATCAATACATACGTGAGACTTTCGTAAAGAAAATTACTAAGGTGCTTAACAAAACAACTGTGCGATGCTGCCCCGACGATAAAAGTGAACTACCGTAATTCGAAAAAAAAAAACGTATAACGATTCAACGGTTTCCAGTTACGACTTTGTACCATCGATGCATATAACTGGATATAGTGTATATACAATGTCTCGTTGTTAGCACAGCCGGGCTGTGTGATTTTTCAAAACCGCCATTCTTGAGAACAAATTGCTTCATACTCTGACTAGGAACATTATATGTACTTTATGCTCATTTTTTTCTACATATGTTAAAAATTTCAATTTGTTAACTAAACCAATTAATTGATCAATTATTATATATTACATATATCATACATACATGTATAAATTTATTTTTTTCGTTCATCAAACTGGGTTATCCATTATAACGAAAACTTCATTGTGAAACTTTCTTTCGCCTAACAATTACTACATTTCAAACGCTTATGTTTGAATTGTAATAAACTGAATGTACATTTCGTTTTTTTTTTATACATATACATATAAGATTTCTGCGTTACACTACCCCTAAATAACAGTAAAAGCTTTCACATAAAAAACTATAACTTTCATAAAATAGTCACGTAATGTTTTGAAAAATATCTATAAAATAAGAAAAGAAAAGAAAAACACCACAGATAGCGATAATTATAATTTGACAAATTACAAATGATTATTGAATTATATCGATAAAATTTATTCAATTTTTACATTGGTTTAAATATAAATATAAACGATAGTATTACGCAGATAGTACCGTATGCAGATAACGGGACAATATGAATCACTTGTATTATTCAAAACTTTTCTTCAACGTATTTATGTTTACACATTATGATATGCAAAAATTTGTTTGTTTTACGCATAACACGTTAAGCGTAAATAAGACGTTACTTCAAGTACAAAGCGCAAGTAGCTAGTTACGCATTTACCTAGAAACATTATATTATACATCACCACATTTAGTACGATGTATTTTGTATATTAAGTTTTACTCAGTTTCACTTGAAATCAATTGTTCGTCTTACTATCGTTTATTTTACAACATATCATTATTTAAGATTTTTTTGTTATTTTACATTAACCGTGTTATCGTTATATTTGTTCTGCAAATGCTCATCATTATGTTAACAATGATTTATTTAATTAACTAATTGCTATCACTGGTAGCTCGAGAGGTACGTGTTAAAGGCCGTCGGCTATCTTCGTCTGACCCGTAAACCACTTCTTCGTCCGATCCGTATATTACGTCTTCATCGGAATCATTGATCATAGAAAACGCAGGGTTGTCCTTCGTTATCGAGGAATCTAACATCAATTGTGAAAACATTAATATCGTTCATAAAATATGTGAAATACATATACATATGTATGTAGCGTAGTTGCACATATGTATCGTACCGTGTGTACATACAAGTGAAAACACTTACGTTGACCGTAGACTTGTTGATGCGCAGGTGCGTACACATAAGCCATGGTATACAAGTAAAAATTAAGAAGACCATACAACGCCATAAACTGAGCGGATGAACGATAATAAGTAGTTAGTCGAGAAGCAAAGCTATCCTCGAAAATACCAGCTCCAAATTGTCGTGCTGTTACACAGCCGCAAACCAACGAAACAACGCTGGCTAGTAACGTTAAGAACCGTAACCGACGATCTAGAAAAAAAAATTAATACACACGGTGCTGCGTAACTGCAATATAATAAACGATACAGCGTGCGTGCATCAAAAGTTTTTGTGAATTCAGTTTATCGTACCAAAGTACGGCATAGATCTCAATTCACTGTACGCTCTCAGTATCAAAAGAAGCAAGTACGCGATATAAAATCCTCCCACCGTGAAGAAGAACACTTTGAAACCCTGTAATCAGGTCATATTGATTCTATATTGATGCGATGATGAAACACTTTTCTTTCTTTCTTTCTTTCTTTCTTTCTTTCTTTCTTTCTTTCTTTCTTTCTTTCTTTCTTTCTTTCTTTCTTTCTTATGTTAAATCGGTATTTTGTTTGTCAACACTTACGAAATAATTCGATGTATCGAGAACGTAATTGTAAGTGGGATCTTCTAATTCTGTACATCGAAGCCAAGTCGCCAGAATTAATGCTGAACACCACAGTAAACCCACTACTAAAATTTTCGGTAGATAAAACGTGATCAGCCGTCTTTCATTCTGTGAAAAATCACTTTTACCAATAACACGACGCGACTTCGTCACCGTTGAATATTACATTTAAAGTTAACTACAAAGTAAAAAAGCCTACCTGTCTCAAACCGTGGTAAACGCACAACCAAAACATCAGAACCGCGCAAAGGAATGTTGTTTGCAGAATCGCGTCTACCATACCAGGCACCCAAGAATTGATCAAAAGCGTCATGGGAAACAATGGATCTAGAAAAAAGAAAAAGAAAAAGAAAAAGAAAAATAATTCGAAAACGAAGGGGACCAAACTAATCTAGATCTCTGACAAATAATCGGTAGCAATCCTCCTCTTACTGTTATATAAAATTAACAATGGAAGAAGTATTGAGATCCATTTCTGTTCTATCGACCAGTCGTGTAACGGATATTTACGAAGAGAATGCCCGAACCAACACTAAAAAAACAAAAAAATTAAACATAATCGATACGGTGTATCATTTTTATACTTCGAGCAATACACGTACGAGAGAACAGTTTGCACTTTACCATAACTCCGAACGCAGTCAACAGGAAGATAAATCGAAACCAAATTTCAAATTCCGTGAACGCCGGGTTGTAATTTTTGTACTGTGAATAAATAAAAATATTACCAAGTACAATTGTTTCGTCGGCTACATAGAATTATTTAACGTTACATTGTATTTCAGGTAGTGCTTACTGACGTAGAATGTGAGTTCGTGTATAATGTAGCGTTGATGGAAGCTTTCGAGTCCGTAAAAACGAACAGTTATAATATAATAATTATAATCGAGAAATCCAAGATGAGCAACTACGAGTTCTTCGCACGTTTGTCTTTCGCACTTCAAATGTCTAGTCCTATAATGAAAAAAACGCACCCACGCATGCACACACACGCGCGCATACACACATGTACTAGTAGTAATTCGAAGCATTGATTTAGAATAGAATAAACATCGAAAAGTAACGGAAACAATGAAAGTTACACGAAACAATTAATATCCTACCTATTGTGTCCAGTGTCGGAAGACAAAATAGGTACAAGTTTATGATTGCTGGCAATACCATCTATAGAGATGCTTATTTGAAAACTTTTGTCGTATCTCTCGTCTGTAAAAGTAATCAAGATATAATAATAAACAGTTTGTATTTTATCGATTAATTGTAAGGTTCTTTCAATCCTTTTAGCTTGTAATACCATCATTATTAGAAGTTAATAATTTTGCGATAACCCATAATTTTTGACTGTACGTGGATAGTAAAGGTGTCTTCATGATAAAAGGACCGGTAGCTATTTCGCTTCCGTTCACATGAGCTGTTTGTTCGGTAGTCAAAGTGATAGGAGGACCTATACCAATGAAAACAGAGAAATCGAAAGAATATTAAACGTAAGGATAATAATCATTGGTGTATCGTGTATAAAAGCTAACATTTTTAGATAAAGAGCTTTACCTGCCAGTCCGATAAATACTGCTAATCCAAAACATGCAAAAAAAGCAACAAATACCATGACAAATTCCCTTTTATGCATAAAATATAATCGCATCTGCACTGATCTGTAACAAACATGTAAAATTATTTTAGTAATACTTTATAGATTATTGTACACATGCATAACTATTATTATTATTATTATCATCATCATCTTCCAGTTAAGCTAACTTTAAATACCTTTCGCATCGATCATGATGATAAGCAGGTGCAATATATTTGTTGAATTCACTGAAGAGATCGCTAAACTGTGAAAGAACATTCCTTACTCTAAGATTCCATCCTGCTGAAGGAAGATGGTATGAATATCCTAATCCAGGGCCATCCATTTTTATGTCGAACCTAGTACATTATATTTTTTTTATTTTTCCCCTTTTCTTTTTTCTAATTATCATAAATATTTTGGTTCCATTGTAAACCCGCACAATTGTTATACCTTGAAAATAATATTTATAAAATTCGTACAAAATCTTGGTTACACACGTCTGTGTACACAGTGTATTTTTTTATTTTTTTTGTTTTTCTGTTTACTAAAGAGAAACGTTAATTTTTTAATGCACAATATACTCAAATCACGTGTTTATCGTAAACATTTAATGTGTACTTGCGTATCAATAATTTTTAATATCAATTCATTTGTGTAATTGCGAGCTATAAAATTTTCAAAAATATTTATATCTATTTATGTACGGTAAAAATATTCTTACCTTTCCATGTATCAACAACTCTTGATCAATTTTCGTACAATTTTGATACGTGTGCATTAACTAGTTTATCATATTAAGTGAAAACAGCGTAAAAAGTGAATATATTGCTAAGCATTCGCCAATTGATCGATTAAGTTCAAGATATTCGATGCGACATCACCAATGACCATGGAAAATATTAAGT
Organism: Anthidium xuezhongi; assembly: GCA_022405125.1. Lineage (NCBI taxonomy): Eukaryota > Metazoa > Arthropoda > Insecta > Hymenoptera > Megachilidae > Anthidium > Anthidium xuezhongi. The sequence goes on along the minus strand of CM039639.1, from coordinate 23,288 downwards.
CTGTAACGACGCGCGAAACGATAGCGGTAGACATCATAACACGTACTGTTATTGATTTTTGCCACCGTCATGTAACAGTTAGTAATTTATCACCAGCTTACAAACGTTTGTTACTCTCTATTTCTTTTCTTTTATGTAACGTACTAATATGATCGATTTTATGCGTACTTTATTACTGTAAAATAAGAAAGAAGAAAAGAAAAAAGAAAAGGAAAGAAACTACATATTTGTTAAATATGTATATGTATAAATGTATACATAAATCGGACAACTATCAATTATTACTGAAGAAAATTACGATAAATGATACAAGACAGTGATATTTGATTTGTTTTCTTTTTATGCAACTGATTCTTTTACGATCACGAAGTACAATTACGAAACATTAATGCGATTAAAATACTTTTCAATATTATCCGGTCTTATATTCATTTCTTTTACATCTAATTATGTAATTAAAAAGTTTTGCACGAAATAAATCTCTCTGTACACGTAATATAAAATATAAATATTTTTTTTCTTTTTTTTTCTCTTTTTTTTCTGTAAAAATATAGTCGCCATTAACACTTAGTCCCAATATTTTATTTTTCCATCCCAACCAGCTGTAGCCAGTCTCGAAGGTTCATGTGGATGCCACAATACATCAATACATACACCGTCGTGAGCTTTCCATTTTTTGTATAATTTAGTTGTTTTCCAATCCCAAATGTAACATTTCCCATCTGCGTCACCCGATACGAGGTAACTATACGATCAGGAGAATATAGGAAAAAGAAAGAATAATAATCATATATACACGTATAGACACACCGATATTTTCAATGGAAATGCATTCTTCTCACCTCATATCAGGAGAAAAATCTAAGCCACAAGCGTAACCAGCAACCATATGACCCGTGAATGTCTTTTTGCGATTCATTTTAAACCTATTTAGTGCTGAGAATATAACAATCTTATTGTCCATACTTTGGCATGCGAGCCACTTTTGATTAGGAGAAGGTGTAACAGCGGGCATAGAATGCATAGAAGGATCTGCGATGTATTTCATATCCACCGGTATATCCCTGTACAAAAAAACCGATTGATTTTTATTCAAATTAAAACGTATACTGCGAAATTGCGGTGAATAAAAAAAAACTTGTACCATTCCCAAACTCGCAAACTTTTATCATCCGAAGTTGTTACAAATCTCCGATTCTCATCCACGAATGTTATCGTGTTAACAGCTCCTAAATGTCTATCGTATTCTTGAGTTATTTCGCCAGAACGAACATCCCACTGTTAACAAATGAAACGAAAAGTATATGATATGTATGTACGACAATTTGCGAAACTCGAGATTCATATACTTTATCAAGTAACGTATGATACGATGCAGTAACTCACACAAATAATTTTTTTGTCACTAGTTCCAGCTACAAATAAATGCTGTTTATCCAAGTCAGGATTAAATTTGACACAGTAAGGGATTTTTCTACTAGTGAATCGACTGATGCACGAACCAGTTTCCGTATCCCAAAGCTTCACGTAACGATCATATCCGGCTGACAAGAATCTCTGACCATCGTTGTCAAAGCTAATATCTCTTACAGCTTGCCGGTGACCATAAAAGGTTCGAATACATCTTCTATCTTTATATACTTCCCACAGCTATACTTGAAATAATAATCAGTTATAGAATTAAAACACATCTTTCTTCTAATAATATTGTTCCTTTTAAGAATCACAAGTTACGCCCACCTTTACTCTGCAATCCATGCTACAAGAAAGTAACAAATGCGCTGTACGCGGAAACCATCTGATTTGCGAAATACCCTTTGTATGACCTTCCCACGTGTGAATTTGTGCTTTCGGTAAGAAACATCTATCAGGCGGCGACTCTGACCTCAAGTTTACTCCCACATCTTGAGGCGCATGTAAAAACGATCTTCCTTGATAGTCCACACCATCCTTGACTAAAAATGAATTTTTTTCGTCAGATCAATTCTTTTAGATTCGAAAATATATACTATATATGAAAATACTGCGACCGTACTGTGTAACACTGTTTTTTCTTCCAGAGGTTTTTCCTCCGTTGGTTTTCCTCTTCTGTTTCTTTTGGCTAATATTTCTTCTAACTCGGCGGCTTCCTCTTCCGTTGGTTTGATAACTCGCTTTTCATCTATATATCCACCCCATGGACCTAGAAATCCCTCAATGTCGGCAGGATCGTCGTTTCTATGCCTTTTCCTTTTATCCGCAGGCCTTAGCGTCGTGTTTTCAAATACAGTTTTGCCTCCAGACTCTTCTGCCGCTTCTTTTGCTCCAATTATCGTTCTACCTTCTTCCGCGCTACCGTCTACAGTCGGATCTAACGCGTATCCTATAACAAATATTCAATGAATAAAATACAAAGAAAATTTCATTTCATCACAGTCTATATATCGCATACCATAGCTAGCAAAAGTTCTTCTTTGATTTTCAAACTGGAATTCACTTATGTGAGCTTTCTCTACGTAACCAGAAAGCATATTTTTTACAGCACGTTGTTGTTGAGTTTTAAAGGGATTCTCAGGTCCAATGTCAGGAGCAAATAGTTCTTCATACTTGGGGTTATGCGTAATTTCTTGTAAAGTTGAATCTATATGTCTTACGCATAATTCAGATCCCTACAACACAGTGGTAAACAAATAGAATTAAAATAAACTTTCAATCGAATTTACGACTCTTAAAACACTTATTATTTAATAATTACCGTTGGTATTACTTCTGGTGCCGAACAAATCTGCATGCCGATAGAAGTGGTTAACAATTTATCTGCGGAAAAAGGTTCGACAACGGAGGTATTGCTTGCATTGGTAACGTAGTTAACCTTACTTTTTGTACTTCCATTGTCATTTTCTGGCTCGCTGTTTTCGTCGCTACTACCATAATCCTTCAAGGCTAGCATCCTTTATCGATTAAGTATGCGAATACATATGTACTATACGTTTCTTGTCAATCTGTAACCTTAATTGTTATAAAGTCATTTCAAAATATTCAATTGTGGTATCGCATCGCTTATTTACACCCACCTCACGACTACTCGTAACACCGTATCCTAGAAGATATTTGAGAAAATTTTATGTGAGTTGGTACCCATGCAACGCTATGACGCTTTCGCATCGCTCTATAAACAAAGAATAGGGGAGCAGTTGTACTTCTAGTGAGTAACAATTCAAAATATTAGTGTAATTTTTGGGGGAACGAGGTGGATTGGTACCCATTAGGCACTGAACGTACCCGTTAAGCTGCTCAGCGTGGCGCGCGATAAATTAAAAAACAAAAAAAAAAAACGATTTCAATACAAAGGTCGATCGTTTATTTTTGGTGTTTTTCATACGAGAATCGTTTCGATATCTTTAAATTTTGATTAAACTTTACTTCAGGGGATCAAAAAATATCAGTCTTATTTTCTTCTGTTGCATTTAATGCTACGCTCCAAATAAATAACTGTTATATCTTTAGAAAGAAATTTTCTTTCTTCCCTATTGAGCCTCGACTTTCCCTACTATGTCGATAAATGTTTTAACGTGCCAACGCTTAAGTTATATTCTAGTTGCGATATTATAATTTATATCCCTAGTTTTACGCGATAGCGTACATTTGCGTATACTTCCTATACGCGTATCCCCTAATAAAACAAAGAAGGTGCGATTATTCCATTGAAAGGAATGAGATAGTTAAGAATCTGTTTTTAATCTAACATCGATTCCTAAGAATCGATTAGAAAATATCGATTACAGTATTTCAACTTTATGTTATAGCTTTCTCTAGCCAGTCTATCAATATAGTCAATCACCACTTTGGATAACATCTAACCTATACACATTAGGTAAATGGTGAAGTTCTCTTTTAAAAATATCGCAGATTATTCAGTAATTGAATTAACTTGTTGGAACAAAAATAATCCAGAACTATTTGCCCAGTGGTTTGTGAATTATACTTGATTATCGTCACGTTCTAAGCTTTGAACGTTAATAAATATAACTAACGTTAATCTTAACAAGTATACCATTTATTTATTAGAATTTTTTTTATCATTAAGTACCTACGAAAATAGGAGGAAAAATATAATGTCCCTGCTTGATATGTGGTTTTTGTTGTAGGAAACAACAAAATTTGATGGCAGCATTCTTCAAGATGTATACAAACGAGTGAAACAAGGAACATTATGCATTGCCTTTCATCAAAATGCAAATAACAAAAAAATAATGCAGGATAGTGGAAATCAATGCTAACGATAATACTATTACACCTTGGATGAATTTAATATACCGATGCAAATAAAAGCAATGGAAATGAGTAGCATCACTGATAATAACGCATCGTGTTTCCTTTCAAATTGCAACACATCACAGTCAAATGAGGACAACATGCTGGTGCAAAGTCTACAAGGAATGAATTTGCCTGAAAAAATTTTACTCGTAATAGATACTATAAGAGAAAGAGACTGTACACCATTTAAATTTTCCAAAGGCGGCATGGAAGCGAATTATATGCCACTGTTTATGATAAAACGAGCTGTGGAACAGTTTATTTGTATTAAGTCTACCATTCAGCGCAGTCACGAATATGCATTAATGATTTTAAATTCCCGAAGTGCCGAATGGATTTGTGATTTTACTAATAATACCAATAATATTATTGATTGTTTGGATCTTATTAATGAAGAAATCATAGAGAATCGTACAGAAAAACTAAGTAAAAAAGCAGAAAGAAGAACAGGAGGGAGAGATAGAGGAAGAATAAAAGGGGAAGCAGGAGGAGTAGAGAAAGAAAAACAAAAAGGAGAAGAAGAAGCAAAAAAAGAAGAAGAAGATGAGAGAGAAACAAAAGAAGAAGAGGAAGAAAAAGAAGAACAAGAACAAGAAGAAAAAGAGGAAAAAGAGGAAGAGGAGGAGGAACAAGAACAAGAGGAAAACGATGATGATGACGACGATCAAAAGTCTTACGATCTTGAACAGTTATTTGATAAGATAAAAGCAAGATTACCTTTGCAATCACAAAGGGATGAAATTGTTTCAAAGTTTGTAATCAGGATAATTTTAATATATTCGCGATCTAACAGTATCCCAAAATTTTCCAACAGTAAATCAGCTTTAGATACTCTAACAAGAAATCCATATTTCTTTGTCGATGTATTATATGTACACGAACCACCATGTTCTGAAAATTTATGTGAAAAAATTTACAACGAAATAGCAACATTGGATACAAGAAATGTTTCTTACATATTAGAAGTGGGAAGAAATGCTGCAAAATTGCACGATAATATGGGAAAATTGTTGGCGCATCCTCTTCAAAGAGCACCGCAAAAAGATATTTGATACGCAATTTATCCATTTTCAGCTTCTCTAGAAACATATATGTAGGGATATCGGGATTCGTGAATTAATAAATTGAATGAACAACAATAATAACAAGTATTAAAAGATATATATGTACGTTGCGTCTTGTTCAAGTTCCCGATCGTTCGTCTGATCTGCCTGTTTGCCAACCGCCGCGAATATTTCTCATTTTGTAACATCGCCACGAAGGTTCGAGAAAAGAAGCGACGCGCGGTCGGCAACGGGAATCTTCTCGAAGCTGCACGCGGCACGCGACCCGCGGGAAAATTCACGTTGCAGGAGCCGCGCGTAGTAACACGCGTTGTTGATTGACTGCGCGTTACTAGCAACGCATGAATATAAATATCGGCCCTGTGGCCGCGCTCGAGTAATTTTCCTTGCTGTGCTCTACTGGGAGAGAACGAGGTAATACCATCGGTCGCCCTTTAGAGTAAGGAGAGTACGAAGCTTAGTTATCGGACGCCTTATACAGCATGGGAGAATTCGTGGATTTTCCCTGGGCCCCTCCTGGAGGAGAGAACGGCAGGATCTTACCGCCGGTCACCATCAGGGGGAGGAAGCTCAGGAGATCTACCGGACGCCCAAGGAACTCGGAGAGCGCCTTCTGCTCTCTTCTTCTGGGTTGGAGAGAACGGTCGGATCTTGCCACCGGTCGCCTCTCGGGAGAAGCGAGTGGGGACGGGCTCTCTGAGCGTGAAAGGGTTGTAGGAGAGAACGGTTGGATCTTGCCGCCGGTCGCCTACTAGGTAGGAGAGTACGGGGGCTTCATCCTGGCCGCCCTGAAAAGGAGAGAACGGCTGGATCTTATCGCCGGTCACCTTCCAGGGAAAGGACGGGGTCGCCACCCGGACGCCTCAAATTTATATATTAAAGCAAAACCGTTTTCGTTATAAAAAAATTACCATTCGAGGATTATTATAGTATTGTTGAGGAATATTATTGCCTTTAAATATTTTGTACTCTTCGTGTTCTCTTTGAATTTTGGCGAACGTTTTATATTATATATCCTATAATCTGAATACTTTGATCAATTTGTTTGAATTTGACCACACTTGTAAATATGTTTTGTGTTAAAATAAATTTTCCTATTTTACCAGGCTTCCGAGTTCCTACCAAAAGTACTCCAAATCCAAACGATCCAATCATACCAAACATTCTACAATTTGTTTTTTACTGTGAATTTTACATTTCTTCCCTGAGTTCTTTTCCTCCTTTCCTCTTTTTTCCCCATTCGTCTACATTTTCACTGATGCGCACACTTCTCCTATAGGCTTCTCCTATATTCTTCGCATAGCTAAGAAAACTGATTTGGTAAGTTCCGCTCGAATGTATAGAATATACGTGCGAAATTTGAACGAAATCGGTGCAGCGGTGTAAACTTGTATAGATATAGATAAATAGATAGATAGATAGATAGTTATATGGATTAAAAATCTAAAAAAAATTGGACAATAACAAGAAGAAGTAGAAAAAGTAATATACATATGTATATAACAGAGCGTTTAATTTGAAGAACTATATCCATATTCATTCATACGTACCCGTAAATCAGCATACGATTCGTAACAATATAGCGATGATACATGTATACCAAAGTATTTTATTGTCGTTGTATTAAATCTAGTTACATTAAATCGTTATTCTGTACAGATATAATTAGAATAATGATATCACAGTGTAGTGAGTAATTGGTAAGAAATAACGTGTACGTTTAAAGTGAAATGGAATTAAAAGGAAGAAATTGGACGAGCGTCTCCCATTTCGTTTAATCAGAATAAGAAGGAAGGGAAGGATAATTCCTTTAGTTGTTCGCGGTAGCTTTTTTTCAATTTGGCTACGTCGAAATCGAGGGGGTACCGTCATTATTCTATTCCATTTCCGTAAACATCCTATTATGTTATGTCGTATTGGATGTTGATCAAATAGCCGCGAAACCGCCGAAGAGATAAAATTTTCGAAAAGAAAGGTGTGGTAAAAAGTAAGAAAGTAAATAGGTAAAAAGTAAGTAGTCTGTGTCGATTACGATCAGCAGGATAGATATAACTAATGGATGGTGTTGATTTTTAGTTTAGTACGGATTAAAGATTTTGTTGGGCCAAGTGGTAAGCAAGATCGTCCGTTGTACGGTTTTGATTTTTAAAAGATCACGAGGAAAGCGCAAAAATAAAGCATAGTATAGGAAACGATCGAAAGACGCGACGATGAGGAGATTCGTAAGCTTCGTAGAACTTGTGGCAATAGTTGGACAAGTTGTCGCACATTGTTTTCAACAGTGTCATCCATCAAGGGATTCGAGGTATCTATTGCTGGATAACCGATGACATTGGATAACGAAGTGTCGGTAGTTTGTTGCTGCTCGGGTTGCCAGTTACCACACGAAGGAAAATTATGCGGAACAGGCGGCATATCTTCGTGTTCGCCAACTTTGAAGATCAACGACATTCCAACTTCCGCGTGAAATTCAATATGACAATGAAATAGCCAGTAGCCTGAAAAAGAAAAAAAAAAAAGAGGAAAAATGGTAAAAATGGTAAAAATAAAGGAAAATTTGGGAAGGGACCGCGTAAAAAAGAAAGATTGTTCGATAAATATTAATTACCCGGATTATTGGCATAGAAACGTACGACGGTGTAACCACCGTCCGGTACCGTTACGGTGTCTTTCAAAGGAGCGTGGTCGAGATTTCTGCGTATCGCTCCTTTTCTGTCCAATGCTTTCACTTGTTCGACCGTAACATTTTTTCCAATTCTTTCCATGGCAATCACACGGAATTGATATCCATGAAGGTGGAACGGGTGATTCGCATCGTAAGCTAAACCTAACAAACAAAGAAAAAAAGTAGAAACAAGGTATCACAATAGTAACAATAATAAAAACAACAACAACAAAAATGATGATGATGATGATGATAATAATAATAATAATAATAATAATAATAATAATAATAATAATAATAATAATAATAATAGTAATAGTAATAATAATTTATGAAACCGGTAATTAGATGGAAAATCGGTGGTAAAATTATAATTGGAATAATTGGCAAACCTTCGTCGACCAAAATCACTTCGACCACGCTGGCAAGTTTGACACGAAGCACATGAGTGCATGCACAATAATCACGTTCACAGCCGTGGACGGAGGTCACGTTACAAAATTGGTTCTGATCGATAAAATCTCGTTGAGATAAGAGAGGAACAGATGGCAGTTTCATCGAAATATGATTCAGTTGGGGAGTAAGTACTCGCGCGGTAGCTTTGACTGAAAATAAATCAATATAATAGAATATAATATATCTGGTTTACCTTTACCGTGAATACGGCACGTATCGAAATGATATCGTATTTCTATTATTTGAATACCTTGATCGAATCCGTATAATTTTTCACGATGAAAGTGAGGATTGTTTTTCTTATAAAAGTCGTAAGAAACATAAAATTGATAGTCCGGGCGTAGAATATTAGACTGATCGTTTTCATCCATGGCTCTCAACAGAGGTATACTCAGACTTCCGTTTGTTTCCGTACCTTCGTTTAAAGTATTCACTCGCTAAAAGATTAGAATGCGATCGTATATCGGTATTAATATCGACAAAGGATAAAGGATAAAGATTTAAAAATAAGAAATGTAAAAAGTTTGTAAGCGCACCATCAGATTGGGAGCACCGTTCGTCGAATCACGTTCATACATGACTGTACCCATCGGTTCCTGTTGATCTGCACCTTCGTAACGCAATATAGCAACTTGGTGCGCTTTGGTGAATCTTTCATCGCAATCCATTAATCCTCGAAATCGAATCCAATAATTGTCTACCTCCTGATTCGTTTCAATGACAAAATCGAATCTTTCGCCGGCATAACTAACAAGAGATTCCGCTGAGAAATAAGAAAAAGGAATAAGTAGATGCACGTATTATCGAAAGTCTTGATAAGTAGTCGATCTTCAAATTTATTTCCACGAATCTTTATATATGTACATAAGATGTAGTTTGATGTACCTTCTACAGGTTGAACGTCGCGTCCATCCGAGCTTATTACACGCATAGTATGGTTGTCGATTGACAGTTCTATCGGGCAGTTGAGAAATTCAGCATTGATCAATCGAAACCTGTATCTTGTATTCTGGAACAGATAATATAGAGCGAGAAGCTCGTATCAAAGTACTGTTTACAGCGATAAATCTGCCTTGGATAGATTTGGATTTTACTTTAACGTTACCCGCTTAACGGTAAACGTTGCGATTGGCATTATAGCGGAAGTGTTGTCGTTGTCGCTGCTGAATACATTTTTTTTTGGACGCATCGCGAAACGACCGAAACCGTTGATCAGTAAATTGGGTGGTTTGTTGTCACCAGTCGCGTGATGGTGATACAAAAATTTGTCGATTCCCAATACATGTGTCCAATCCGAGACGAGAATATTGTGTTGGTCGATATCGTACAAATCGTAATGCCAATTCAGTTTCGGAGGTACGCGCACAATCAACGCACCGTATACTCCATCGCCTCTTTGGAAACCTTAAAACGATCATATAACTATAATTATATAACGAGGACAAACACACACACACACACACACACGCGCGCGCGCGCACATAATAATAATAATAAAAAAATTCGCACGCTATACGAAAACAAGGTGAACGCATGGTGTCATGGTGATATACCAGGAGTAAAAGATCGTTTGAAATCACACCTATATGAGAATGCCAGAAATGTGTACCAGCCTCTGTTGCAATATAATCGTATCGAAAACTTGAACCTGGGGAAATCGGGCACTGAGATACGTAAGGAACTCCATCCATGTATGGCGTTTTAACGTGATGTTGTCCATGCCAGTGCATCGTGGTACTTTCGGAATGCAACAAATTTATTACGTCAACGATTATTCTGTCACCTTGGCACACCTATGAAAATGCAAAACATTATTATCGTAATAAAATTAGATAATGTTGAAGTTCGTTGGCGAAGAACAGGCACGGCGCGGCTAACGATATCGATGTTGTTCGCGCGATCTAAAGACTCGACAAAAAATGAACAACATCGGGATAAGAATTAAATCAACAAAAGTTCTTTTCATATATATATATTGTGACTAAGAATACAGATATAGAAATTTGTTGAAGTAATTCTCTGAGAAAAGGAAGAGAGAAAGAAAGAAAACAGTAATAACAATTGGAAACCGAGAAACGATTAAACGTACGTGAGTACACACTAATGAGAAAAGATGACGTAGGTATACATTAGAAATTTGTCAATTTTTCCTTTCTGGTGGCGCGGAATTCTATTATTAATTTAAAAGGACAGAGAAAGAGAAGGGCGGGAGGCAGCTCGTTGCACGAGACGCAAGCCCTAGTAGCAAACGTCGTGGTGACCAACATCTTGTTAATTTGTTATTCGGTTATACCGGTTTATACACTAAGTAAGTATACTATATCTAATAAGAAGTAAGCGTACACCTTACATCGCAATACATGTTACATGTACCTCGATAGACGGGCCAGGCATTTGTCTATTAACTACCAGAATCGATCTTTCGATACCATCGGCTGGAATACAATGCTTTCGAAAACAGTCGGTGAGATTGAACGGACAGTCGTAGCACGCTTTGCTCATAGTACGATAAGCTTCTAGTTTGAAGGTATAACGACATTCCATCGGAGGTGTATCGTCCTGACAGGTTCGTCGACAAGGGTGCTCGGTCCAGGTCGATTCGTCAGATATTTTTGGATCGATCGGGTCAAAGTCGTAGCCGCTGTACGCTGTTATAATCGTTTCTAAAATCAGCAAATGATCGTGTTGGAAAGGAAAAATATTAAAGTCGCTGGCAACGAGACGAAAAATTCCATTCTTTTGGCTTCGAATACACACGTAAATGCGTACTATATACACATGTACATTTGTATAGGAATCTATCTATGTTAATGCGACGCGCGTTAATATTGCGGGGCTCGCGGAGAGCAGCACCACGTTGTTCTCAAGCCTCGAAGTTTCGGAGTTTTGCCAGTCTCCGTCACTTTTTTTTTTCTTTCTCCTCCTTTTAACACTCACCTGACAGACAACCATGGAGCAGCGGAAGAATTTTTAGGAGTAATAACACGTTTCTCCGGTGCGTCATTCTTGATTTATAAAAATGTTCCGCGTTAAAACACAGAGTTGTGCATAACAGGAATCATAAGAACCTTAGGCGACAATCGAGATGTCGCGCGGCGGTCGATGCGAGTCGCTGTTGATTCAATTGATGCACGTTTATACGCAATAAAAACCAAAACTTTTACTGGACCGGACAGAAGTAAGAAAATTGTATAAACATCGTGTAGGCGTGGGTAACGGTGCATCAAGCAACACGCGAGTGTAACACGGAAATGACGCGAAAAACAAGAATACAAACGATGTTAAAACGTTCAAATCTCGCTTTATCTAATCTAAGAGTTATAAGAAAATGCAAGTATAGGGAAAAAGAATTTGAAATCCTGGCGCGCAAACTCGTTACACGAATTGAAATAAAGTATATGACGTGGCGGGCGTACAACACATCGATAAAACAAACAAACAAACAAACAAACAAACAAACGAATAAACGAATAAACGAACAATCAAGTTTGGTGCTGTGTAACATACATCGTGTAAAGCAGGCACTTGAATGATTTCGTGAAAATTCGTTGCTTCATCTTAATTGGACGTTTAGATACGATGTTGAAATCGTTGAAAAAGACAGTAATTTCAATAAAGTGTCATAAAAACGACGATAATACCGGGAATTCTAATTCTCTAAAGAATGATTACCTTCACGATTAGTGCTAGATTTCGATTTTGATTTTGATTTTGATTTTGATTTCGATTTCGATTTCGATTTCGATTTCGATTTCACGATGAAATGTTTGCTGTTGCTTTCCATAATAAAACGATCATCACTGAACAATCTTTTAGTTCCACTTTCCAACAATAACAATAACACACAGACATTATATTATAACCGCCGCTTCGTTCGATGCAACAGAAAAAGAAGAAAAAGGGTATAGAAACAGAAGTTTCTCTCTTATCCTGACGGCTGATAAATTTAACGCACGACTACTGTACAAAATCAGCGATGCTTTCAGAAAGACTGGACCAAAGCAACGGCGTTCGCTTCTCTATAGAGGAATTCTGTGGAGGTCAGCCATACCCCACAAATCGCCACCAGGGTTCGGTTCTCTTACTCTTACTCTTACTCTTACTCTTACTCTTACTCTTACTATACACGTTTAATACAGGCACAGGACGATGCGATAGAACGTCATCGGTTTCGTATTATTTTCTTTCCTGTAATCGTTCTTCCCCTATGAAGGTGTCACGGGAATTTCCACCTATACGTAATCTTCTCCTCGTGACGCGTTTCTCGTTCACAACCATGTACCGTTTCCATGTGTTGTACGAACGTTGTTTCCTTGATCGTTTTTTCGTACGTAGAAATAAAATTCGAAACGTGAACGCGTTCAATTCCTTAAGAAGGAATTTTTCAGATTTCTTTTCCATCGCATTGGTCGAACGTGCCGCGTACATTTTCCGAGAGATACTTCACGTGTATATTATCGCGTTTCGGGCACGTAATGTTTCTCAAAGTATAGGTACGCAATGATGCGCGTTCGAAGATTATCTATCCAAGTGTGTGTGTGCGTGTGTGGTATATATGTATGTATGTAAATCGTTCTATTCGAAATGTAAGCGTAGCTATCGCTATCCTTACGATCGGGATACGGTTCTTCCTCGTCAAAAACCATTCTTCGAAAAGAGATCAATACGAATCCAAACTCTGCGAGGATTTTGATTGCAACAAAAGTAGCTGAATAGCTTGAAACAGGTTTCTGGAAAGGACCAAGCGACAATTCCACTACAAACAGCGAAACGAACAAGAAACTGTAAAAACAAATCCGATCAAATCATAAGAAAGGTCGAACACGCTTTGTTTGATATCTCTTATGAAATTCCATTTAATACCCCAATAAAACCCAATGCGCAAGACTTCGTTCTATCGTCAGAATACATACATATATGTATACATATGTGTTGTATATGTATATAATCTGACATAAGTACTCGATGCTGTAGAACCTCGTAAATCTACTAAATCGACTTGCGTGACGCGTTTAAAAAGGTAAGGAGAAGACCATTTTACGATACGGAGCGATGAAATGACCATCGAATTATCGTCTGCTTAAAAAAGAAAAAAGAAAAAGTAAAAAAATGAAATTATAGAAAACGAAAGAAGCGGAAGAAAAGAGAAAATAAAGAAAAAGGAAAGAAGTCGAAGAATCGAAGAAGACGAATGTTTCCATAGAATCGTACGTGCCGTGGTTTTCTCGGTAAAGTTACACGTGATACGATCGTTATTATTCCCGTCTCCGATCTCTATAATGCACGATAATTGGATGCCGCGACTAAATTTTTGCAATTCGTTATGGAAATGGTTTTTTTTTTTATCGCAGACTACATTCCGTTCGCGTACATATCCACACGTATACATATAGCTATTACGTATCATACAAGTTCATAGATACATGTATAATATGTATACAGATACCTGCATATTTGCATTTTCATCGAAACAGAGAGAAGGCTGAAATTGCGACAAGATCGTAATCGCAATGTAAAACATATAATCGTATGTTGGTATACTTATGTACACCGTGCAACTTACGACTCGACTTGTGTAATTATTCGTTGCTTCGAACGGTCAACAAAGCACCGGCCACGTAACGCAAACGTGGGAAGAATTGTGACTATTTAGTTGAAAACCCTTCGGTGTAAACTAGGATCGATGCAACCAAGCCCCATAGAGTATCATAATCGTAGGACGATAGTAACAAATATAAAGGCAGGACATTTTTGTACGCGTTTCTTCCATCATTTAGCATCGTAGTGTGTTCCTCGGCTCAGTTTCTCCCAGATTCTGTTACATTGCCTTTTCGTTACTTTCAATTAAGTTCGAAATTAAAGCAAACGCGAGAAAATAATCAAGCCCATATTGGAACATTGACCGGATTTCGGTATCAATTTGTCAAAACAGTAAAGTATCAATCGTGAAATCGAATCAATCGAGACATTAAAAAACGAAACGGACAAAAATTCGATTCCATCGAACAAGAATCATCGAAATTAAGAGAAAGAGCCGAGAAAGTTTACGTAAGAGCATTAACCTTCGCATAATAACGGTGATGTCGACAGGGATGGCTACGCAGCAGGTATCATGTAACCGTAAGCAATCAACAAGGTCGTATAAGAACGTTCCTCCCTCGCTGTCGTTGTCGTCGTTGTTCTCGTTCTCGTTTTCGATGTCAAAATCAATTTTCCCTTTCGTAATTCGTGAATGCATACAACTCCTCTTTTCGAGAAACGTTTATGATGTATCGCGTTTACTGGTAAAAAAGGAACAGGAAAAGAAGAGAACAGGAGAAGAAGAATCAATAAACCTCTTTTTTTTTCTCAAATACTCGTTAACATTAACGTGCTAAAACAAACAATTTAAAAGAAATATTTGTGTTGTATGATACGCGAATAATTTTAAAAACGCACGTTACATTGTCTGCTGCAAACTATATTTTCTTTCATCTTTTCTTCATGTATCTTACAATATTTTCGTCCCTAATATAAGTAAATAAACATAATATGTACATGTACAGATAATCGAAGCAGATCGCGTTTTACCTTTCGATCAAGCTTTTCTCAGGATTTAATACTTACTTTCAATTCTCGTGTTATTATAAACACTTCTGGGATACTGGAAAACAATGAAATATAATATACAACTTTCTAGCAGGATGTATCGAATGGCATTATTTGTCCAAAACTATTTATTAACGAGGCACCTTTTGCCATCCTCGCAGGAATGTTCCAAGAAATCAAACAGCGAAGCTAAACCACTATTTGATGTAGAGAAAAAAGCATAAGAAAATTTCAACCTGGAAAATCGTTAGTCTGTTTTTCTTTTTTGTATTCTTGTATTTTTTTTTTTTTTTTTAAATCATTTTTTGTTCTTCCAATTTTTACCTAATTGGCCAATAATTAATTACATTACACCGTACAGGGCTACGTGGCTGTATCATTGTGTGACATGTTCATATAGCAGATGCATAAAACTGGTATAGAAATCCCCAAACGAGTTGTTTATTAGATACCCAAACAATACAAGTACTATCTATGACTCTTGATTTTCTTGTATCGCGACATAAAATGCGCCATCTATCCAAATCAGTTGGTGATGTAAACATAAATTCATAACCACTACACTGTAGATGCTCGTAATTTAGCGAATTGTCTAAAATGACCGAATTTATACAAGGAACATGTCTATTAATGTGTCCGGGAAAGGAGCGAAGGATGTAAGTTGAAAACATGGCAACAAATTCATCTAGCTAACCTGTAATTTTATTGTTTTTAAAATATCGATTCCCTATGTCGCGATTCTTTAACACCAGATAACGTAATGTATTTGAAGAATGTAAATAATTTTGAACTTATCATTTACGTATGTATATCCGAAGGAAACATTTCAAATGTATATGTAATTATTTTGCTGGTAGCTACAATTACGTAGGAAACAAACTGCTTTAACGATAAATATAATACGGTAATATCTGTAGTAGGGAGGAGAAAGGTTTACTTCATAAATTTGAAATCGATGAAAACATAAAAGGTACAAGACTGCCAAAGGCGGATCCAAAAAAGACTATCAAATGCTACAGTCGCTCAGCGGCAGGATTAGTTATGACCGATCCGAATCAACTGCGCCCAGCACCGGTACTATTAACAACCGTCAGATACTTGTTTACCAAGTATAGTCAACATTAAAATTATTGTTTCATCGAGTAGTGAGTTACAAATTTGTTTGTTCAACAAGCAAGTAAATATCTGTTACAGGATAGCTACACGAACAGACGTTGACTGGATAGTGGTATATAATTTTATTTACGACCGTTTAAGATCCGTAAGACAAGACATTGTCATTCAAAGGATCGACGCTTCTTCAACAGGTATAAAACTGTTTGAGTCGATAGTTCGATTCTTGATTTATGCTGCAAATAGGTAGGATCCTGCGTTTCGCTATACCAGATTAAAAAATATCTCTCGGAAATGCACGGTCGGTGCACGACCACTAATCTCGAGAAACGATACTTAACTGTAGATTATGCGAGCGAGACACGTCCGAATTCAATGCGCAAAATAACAATCACCATCTTGCCGAATGTATAACACATTTGTTAACGTTGTACGACCAATCGACAAGCACGGATCTCTTGTCGATCGATAAGTGTTTGAAGAATCTAGCATTGAGCAACGATCGTCCGCAGATGGAAGCGTTGTATATTCTTTTGAACATGGGTAAAATTGAATCTTTGGAAAGAGCACTAAACCTTCCACTTTATTTAAGGTACAGAGTAACGATATATATATACACAATAAAACAAACACGTTCGACAATCCTGTTGTACCCTGTTATCTTTGTCGTAGCAAATCTCCAGATGTACAGTTATCGATCAAAATATCGTTAGCTTGTTATTCGAAAAATTACGTGCGCGTTTTCTCCTTAATTCAACAACTTCCAGCTCCGATATTAGTATGTGCTGCTATGATAAACGCGTCGCAATTAAGAAGGTAAATCGGCCATCGTTTTACATTCGTTTGACGCGAATTCGCGTCACATTTTAATTTCACATGGATACAGCTACATACGTGTATTTCAGAATGGCACTGGAAATTATGAGCTCAGCATACAATAGTAAAGTGTTTACGTTTCCAGGACTCAAATTACAACAACTTTTATTGTACAAAGATATAAGTATGGTTCAAAAAGATTGCAAACTGTTCGGTCTCGTATTCACCGATGAAAATGTTTTATTTCAAAAAATTAATTTCAAACGTCAAGTTCAACAGGTAAGAGCAATCGCACCGTAAGAAAAATACATTTATTTTATAACGTGTAACTCTATTCGTTTCAATGCAATTATTTTAGGCCAATTCCGAGATATATTACACAGATCAGACGTTACATAGTTTCCTGCCGCATATTTTACTTGGATCTGTTTAGCATGTAATATCAAGATACAAAGTTTTTTTTTTATTCACTTCTTCTAACGTTTTGATCAGAAGAAGCTTTAGATGTATCAGGAGAGGGAAAAACAAAAGAAACGAAATAAAAAAACAATAAAAAAAAAATGAAAAAAAAAAAAAAAAGAGAGAGAGACATCTAATCGATAATAAAATTACGATTCAAAATGTAACGTTGTGTCTTGTAAAGAAAATTTATTTCACCTACCGTATTTCGAGTTACTACTTACTAACAAATTTCCTCCGACGTTAGAAAACAAAGAACGCTCACTGAGAATCGCTAGATGAACTACTCGAAGAATCCGTGGACATAACTTCAACATCCTCTGTTTCTTGTTTATGAGTATTCATCGCAACACTCCCTTGTCCGCTCATTGACATGTGAATTTCACCGGAAGGATGCCACGCAAATTGATTAGCCTGTGATACTGGTGGTTCTGAAACAACAGCGACGACAACAATAACCACCACCACATGAAAATATAACAGTGAAAATCAGAAGGAATGCAAAATTTCACAAACATACCGCCTACAGGATGGCCAGCCCTGTGCAAATCCGACGATATGCCAGGATGAGTGCCTAACATTTGGCCATTCAGAGGAAGATCACTCAACCGTCCAAGATATCCCAGTCTCATTTCGATGTCTGTGTGACAAATGCGTTCATAGAATTGTTCAAGGTGTCTGTAAGTGACAACATAAAAAGCTATTACCTGTAGGGTACGGTCTTCTAGGATCTCCTTGTTGCCATGTAAGCGGAGCGCAAATAGCATTGGACGCGCTAATCCTATGTGCATATTTGATTAGTTCCTCGGATGGAACTGGTCTTTTGTTAGCACGAGCAATAGATTGCAATTTCTGTTTCGCTTGGTAAATAGCCGTAGCTAAAATTTGCTCGGCTTCTTTCAACTGTCGTTGTAACTGCTGGATGTCTTGATCCTGTCTTTCGACCTCCGCTCTTAAGGCTTCCATTTTTAAATTAATTTTTGCCTGTTCAGCTGCTCGTTTCAATGTCGCTTTAAGTTCATTGTCTTTGGCAATTAATAATTCAGTTAGTTGAGCATGTTCCTCGCTCGATAATTTCAAAGGTTTCTGAGCTATTGTATTTTCTATCATTTCTCTGAAAGCATAAAGAAACAGTGTTAATATTACAGGAAAATCTGAAACATTTATGGTCCTTTCTTTCTACCTTTCTATACTTTACTAACTTTGCTATCAACTCAATGTCATCGACGAGCGATAACAAAACTTCTCTCGTACTTTTACCAAGTGCCATGATGTTCTTCGATGCGTATTCCTAAACAAAGGGAAAAAAGTAATAATAACTTTTCTAACAATAAAACCAACAAATAAATTATTTTTTAATGTCTGTTGTAAAACAAACAAAAAAAAAAATAAAAACAAAACAAACGAAAAGAACGAAAAAGAAAAAACTATAAGCCGCATCGACATACGAATCCGAGAAGCATTCATCACTATTGTAAACATCTGTTCTAAAATATAAATGATATAGGATAGTAGACGAGACTTGAAGATAAGTCAACGATAGTACATGATTGCTTGGTAGTGCATGTGATTTGCAACAAATTTTGGAGAATCTACAATATGGTGGACAGAGGAAAAATCGAATGCTAGTAAAAGAGAGGTGTGTTTGTAAGTTGTTGAAGATAGGGTATCATATGTAAGAAAGTATCTTAATTTAGTCTGAATAGATTTGTTGCAAAAGAGGTATTATCCATAAAAGAACAGAAAACAAAACTTGTGCATTCTTTCCCTAGTCAACTCTCCATAGATACCATTTTGATAACTAATTTCAATATCTTTACTGTATAAAGGACCGCTATAGTATACCAATGACATTGTTTCTCAAGCAAACGATAGGCAAATTTTGTACACAAATAGTACCTTTCCTTGTAGCTATGATATCATTTCTTTAAATATTAAGACTCTAAGAGCTAAAAATTTTGCATCTTAAGAATATTCACAAACTTTTCATAAATCTGCAATAACACCCACGTAAAAGAAAAGATGATGCTCTAACACATTACCCTTTTCATGTATTACTATTCTCTTCTACATCTTA